>PNEQ01104535.1:12613-38432 GCA_003012365.1 Medauroidea extradentata
ACCCCTTTTAAAGACTACATGTAAATTGCACTAATTCGATCTGCCTTGTAGTTTTTGTGTGTCAGAATTGAACGTTTGCACGCAGCTTTTAACGGAATTCGAGCCCAGAACCTCCCGGAATTTAGACCTGAGTGACAAACAACTGCGTCACGTAACGTCGAAATAATTCATGAAAATAAAATTTATTGAAAAAAATAAAATAAAATATCTGTGTCCTGGGCTCATAGAGGATGTACAACACCACGTCTCGATAGGTTACTGTAGTGAAACTCCTGTATTAGTTGTTTCTCGCTGCTCGTTCCTGCTTTTCGGATCATCTGCCTTGATTATTGACCAACTAAGTTTTATTCTTAATAATCACGTTTCTTATAAAGAAAAAAAATTACAGACATATTTTTTAAAATATTTACGTAAGCATCACTCTGACGCGAACAACACCTCAATATCGCTACTGGTTAGATAGATATCGTGGGTTGATGGAAAACAAATTTTGTGCTTTTTCACCCTTTTGGATGTCGAATTTCGAAATATTTTAAATTTACATCTTAGACATTTGTATAAGTATCCAGCTGAAGTGTAAATCCCATCGCTAGCCCGTTCATTCTAATAAAAATTGAAAATTAAAAAAAAAAAAAATCATCACCCGTGCACAGTATTGAGAAATCGAATTTCGAAAAATCTGAAAACAGTTTTGCGATAATTTCTGTAATCATCATCCTGAAGCAAAAATTAATTGTATATCTCGACGTGTTCGGTAGATATCGAGGATTTATCTAAAAACAAGTTCTAGGTCTTTTCACCACTTAAGAGGGTAAATTTCGAAAAACCCTTGAATCACGTTTTAGAATACTTTATTGGTATCTCGTGGACGTAAAAAAAACATTAGCCCGCTGGGTTAAAGATATATAGACGATTGATTGATAACGCTTTTCACCACTTTTCACCCCTTTTCACGTCCTTAGGTGGCGAATTTCGAAAATTCCTGAAAATCATTTTTAGGTATTTGAGTAAGCATCAATCCTAAACAAAAATCACGTCTCTATATAAAAAATCATGGGATCGATATATATCGAATGTGAGTCGAAAACTCATATCACCCCATTTTTAACCAGTTAAGGGCCGAATTCGGAAAATATATATTAAATAGTACTTGGGATATTTACAAAAGCACCATTTTAAAGCAAAGAGCACTTCGATATCTCGATTGATTCGATAGATATGGAAGGATAATCGAAAACACATTTCACGTATTTTTACTCCTTTAAATACAGAATTTCGAAACAATTTTTAGTCCTGTAATAGACATTCGTAAAAGTAACCAATTAAATTTAAAATCACGACGATAGCCAATTGTGTTTCAAAGATAAAGACGATTCATTAAAAACACATTTTGCCCCTTTTTACTGCCTGGGGGTTGAATTTAAAAATAACCCAAAACTCCTTTTTGGGTATTTACGTAAGCAATATTTTTAAGTGAATATCAACTCTCTATCCCGAAGGGTTCGATAGATATCGATAGTTGATTGGAAACACATTTAAGGACTTTTCAGCCACTTAAAGTTGTACTTCGAAAAATCCTTAAATTGGCTAATATGCATTTATACGAGTGTCCTATTAAAGTAAAAATCACCATGATTGGCCGTCGGGTTCGAGCTCTATCGACGTTTCTTCGGAAACACATTTCACCCCTTTTCACTCCCTTAGGGGTCGAATTTCGAAAAATCCCTTCTTAGGGCTCGCCTATGACCTGAAGGGAACCCCTACAAAAAATTTCACGATTCTAGGTCCAGTGGTTTGGGCTGCAGTTTGATATGTCAGTCAGTCAGTCAGTTAGTTAATCAGTCAGCTTTCATGTTTATATATAGAGATTAAGATTTCTATTAACTCGAGCCCTTTAAGACTTATTTAGTGATGTATTTGCAGAACTGTTCCCCGTGCCATAAATTAGGTACAGGCTTCTGAATCACCAGATGATTTTCTGGAAAGAGTTTTACACAGCGCAGTCCAGTTCAAAGAAAATAAACTGTAACAGTTATTTTGTAAACTACTCGGAGATTTTTGAGACAATTGAAAGAGTAATGCAGCAAAAGTTGTAGGTTTACTTTCGTAATTATTGTTGTTTATGTTTACGCATTATAATCTTCAAATAGCAAAAAGTAAACAAGTTTTTGTTATGCTGGGACTTGTCCACAGTAAACACAAACTTATCGAAAAACAATAGTGACACAACAATTGTCACGACGTACGTAATTACGACTTAAAACTTATGGTCTTTATTCTATTTTGTAATTGGAAATAATTTGTTAGATTTCGCAAAATGTTACAAGTTGTACAAAATTCACAGCAAAATTATCCATGAAGAATACATTTGACTTACGCATGGTATCTTATTTTGGTGTCAGTTATTTTATTTTGGAAAGATGGTAGTTTCTATTAGAATAGGAAATTTACCAAAGAATAAAATTACGATTGTGATATGTTTATCTAAAACTATGAAGTAAGTAAGTAAGTAAGAAACAAAAAATGTCTTAAAGGGTTGATGTTAATAAGTTGAATATAATTCAATAAATATATAAAATAATTAATTCATTTACTGAAAAGGAGGCTTTAGTGCATTAGTTATCAACTTGTCTAATCGCTAGATGTCCGATAAAAATTCAATTGCGAGTTTTTTCAACTGTCGTAACTCAATACTACTAGAATCAGCTGAACCGTATTCTGAAAAACAATATGAGGTCAGTCATCAATTGTATCGCTATGTTACCACATACTGCCTTCGTGTAGCTACGGCTGCGACCAAAGAAACGTATTTCGTAAAATCAATATGCAGAAATGCTCCAGAAACGACTTTGTCACGATTACGTAGACTGCACTATTTGAAGGCCATGATAGCCCATTATCAACAAAAATTATTAATATCCGTAGGAACTAAAAATATTTTAAATATTTCATAATTTTTTTTACCAGTAATACGTACTATTTCGCTGTTCATTAAAATCAAATTTTACTGAGACTTAGTAAATTCCAAAGCTCCGAATTATTTGTTCCAAGACCGTTTCACTAAATTATTATTACCATCTCATTACACGAATATCAGTGTTATCCTTCTGGAAAATTCTTCTAATTTATCTTAACACAGTTACAAGATAATGTATATGAAGAACATTTTATTACATAAATTAATTTTATTGATGTCTCTAATATTCATATCATGTGTGAATGTACAACGCTAATATGGCGTTTTTTTAAGTGTTGTGACAGTTTGATAACAGTTTGGGCGATAAAAGATTCGCCGTTTTACACAGAAGCTATTCCCAGTCAACTGCCTCTCGAATTTAAATTCTTGGTATATTAGACGTTAGCAAGAATTGTGATAGATGTATGTTAATATGATTAGAATATTTAACTTCTATTGATTGGGAAATTAGAGTATTAACATCCAAGCAAAAATATTCTACACGTTAAATGTCACGAGCCAGCACAGCAGAAGCACTTATGTAGCATTATTTGTCAAACGCTTGTTTCTATGCCTCAGTTGTAAACTAATTCAAGAAATGGCTATATGCACTTTTATTGCGTATTATTTTACTATTTTGAAAATATAAAGACAAAAAAGAAGGAAAATCTCTCGCCGGCTTGCGTATTCCTTGTTTGCATAAAACAGAGTGCATGTGTATTATAAAATTTCTAAAATGAAAAAAGAAAGAAAAGAAAAACACTTCAGTACCAGACATGGATACTTTTGGAGACTACCGTACATAATTATGTTGCCCAAGAAAACAAAGAATAGAAGCACAAGCTGTTAAATATATGCGCCTTTTTTGTATTATTGTTAAGAATAAATTCTGCAAGTTACGAAAAGTAAACGCAGAGCGAACGTACTACATGTTGAAGTAAATAAATAGTACATTGCACTTTTAATCAGTGGCAGAATAAACATTTGGAAACTACAATATAGTGCCTAATCCAGTATAAACCGCGACTAAAAATATATTTTTTAATATGTAGAGTACTTAAAGGGCATGTAGTCTTCATAACGGTGAACTCGCCTGAATTTAACTTTAAAAAGTGGCCAAGTACTTATATTGTTCGCTACTACGCGCATAAGACCAATGTACGTCTATGTTGTGGTTAAAATACTTACTGCAGGTGGCCGATTAATCATCACTTTTTATGGATGCAACGCAAAATTTGCACCTGCGTTGTCTCTTGTTGAGTAGAATTAGAATTAAATACTCACGTACATTCAACAGAATTCCCATTTTACTTGCTCTGCTCTTGGCACTGAGATGCTTTGTTGCAAATGGCAGGTGGTGATATTCAATATGGGCCCAGATGTCTGAGGAATATGTTCAATACAGTGTTGGAAGGTATAAAAATAAGTTTTGTAGCATGCGTGTTGCTTGTTTTCAACACCGCTTCGTTTTCTTCTCAAATGAACTTAAGTTTAGAGTGGCTGCATCGAAAAGGCATTGCCGTTAGTAATAAATATAAAAGCTAAACATGTTTGGAACGAATAATACGTTAGGCAATGTGTGGCACATGCTCGTTTGTTTTGCTTTATGTTAATTTTGTTCAACTTCTATTCTTATTGACAACTAGATTTTTTTGCAAAGTTACTCCTTCCGAGCGCTATTTATTTGCTCTTTACCTATGGAATTGTAATCAAGAAATTTACTTAATTTTTATAAGAAAATTTAACGCAGTTAACAATTTGCAGTTAATGGAGTACTGTATTATTATGAACCATTTTTGTGTAATACTATTGATCAACTTTAGTTAAACATGACCTGATCATATTTCTCTTTAAATGAATCTATAAAAATGTTCTGTTTTTAAATTTAACTTAAAACTATTTTAATATGTTTATTAAAAACACGTATGTGTTTTAAAAAATTATGTTGGATGGTACTGTACTGTCTAAATACGTAACTTAAATGTAATTCTATTTGGTAGCATCAAGTAGCTACGACTCTACGCCGGCTTATAACCTCTAGGAACGACTTTCTCTCGACCTTGTTGAATCATGGCGTGAACATTGGCCAAACTACTTCGAGTTTGGCTATATTTCTAATATGTCGTAATCCGACTTGATTTCTGCCTAGTGTGAATTTACTCATTCAATGTATTATTTTTGCTCCATATTGTCATTATGCATTTATGTCGTTCATCTTTTAAAATATTGTTTTGATTATTTTTAACATAGAGGTTCCCGCCACGCGGTTTCACCTGTTCGCTATGTAGAAGCAATCAAGTAACTCTGAGGGATTTGGCTACATCTTCCGATGTAGAGGTCACTAAAGTTTGTGCTCACCCCTTTGATGTACCGTCATCGGTTTACCTGGGCCAGATGGAGAAGTAACCATCTATCGGCGGTGGCAAGAGTATGCTCATGCGGGATGGCCAGGAAAGTCCAGCCTATTTTTTACTGTCTTCTGGTCCCAGCTCCTTGATGTGTTCACAGTACTGGCACAAAGTTTATTATTTTCCTATATGAAAATTATTGTTCTATGATTAGATTATAACCTTTGCCAAACTAAAAATTATAAAAGAAACGCTGTTAAAATATAAAATTTAAAATGTAATTTCAATTATACAATAATCAGGGTACCCCTAGTTTAATAAATTAACTATGGTGTTCTTAAACATGTTTGTTTTTCTTAATTTACAGGCTATATCACGTCTACAGTATAAGATGCTAAAAATCTTCGCAAGAATAAAATTCAAGATTCTTTACGTTTAGTAAAAAAAATTTTATTCGTTCAATGTGATCTTGTATTTGTAATTCTAATTTGTGATTTATATATATTGTCAAGAGAAAAAAAGTGAAATTAATAAACGCGGTGCGGGAGACGGTGACCGGTGGCAGCCATTGCCTGCGAGCTGGCCTGTGATTGGCCAAGAGAGTTTAGGCGGGGCTTGCTGGCCGGTGCGGCCATAGGTAGGCGCTAATGACACTGGGTAGGAAGCCACGGAGGTGACCGGATCACGTGTCCCGAGTACACAACACAGGGAGCTTCACCTGACCAGCTGAGGCCGCACGACGGGGGTTGGTCTGGCAACTGCGCGTCTTGACCTACGACGTCTTAATCCTTCTTAAATTACAAAAGCGGTAGTTTCCTGGAGAAAGGAAGTATTATTTGTGGTAAAGCGGGTGACATACGCACACTCTGCGAGCCGTCCCTCGTTCGCACCAAAATCATTTGCTGTATTCTATTTATGAACATTAAGTTTTAGCTTTCAATTTGAGTTTGAACTGTGAAGTTATGAAACAAGAACCAAAATTGTCTACCGGTGGATAAGAACACACACAAAATACTCAATGTGCTAAGATTTTTTTATTGTTGCTTCAATCTAAGTACTAAAAGAAAATATTTTCCGAATTCTTTTTAAAACTAACTCATTTTACAAAGTTGAAATTCTAAGGATATTAAATGAATTTGTACGGTCTTTAAACACCTGTTTTTTTTTTTATCTTATGTGAAGTGTTGGGGTGGAGAGGCTCAGCTCTTTTTCTCTGACCTTTAGTGAGAAGAACTGATCTACAGCTGGTATCCACGTTAGTACTGTTTTCCCCTTTCTTTGCTTGGCTGGCCTGGGCGTTTACCCTGTTTGTTTACCCTTCCTGGACCTCCTGGACCTTGGTAAAGTTTGTGGGAATTATCCAACACCCTGCAGTACAAAATGACGCATTCACGTTGTTTTGCAATTAAAGATTGGGAACACACTTATAAATTTTAAAAAAAATTAATTTCATGTCTTTCGTGCAGACTGGCATAGAACTCGTTCGCATTTGAAGGGCATGGGAAGAGACAATGGTAACCCACAATGTATCACAACTGAGTTGTGCACATGTAAAGATAAGGAACAATTTCACTACGAAATTTAATTAAAAGCATCATTCTTTAAAAATTATGATTTAGTCTGCAATAGAATCATTTGTGCACTGCGCTGTCATTTGTTGTTATATTGCTTAATCTCTTATATCGTCGTGTACAGCATGAGTTTACTATTGCGTTCCAGCATAAAACTCAAACATTTTAAAATTGTGTGTTACCATTGTTTCCCCTCATACCCTTCATTTGTTCGACTGCGCGTCTTGATTTTAATTCGAATTAGCATTGGTTATGTCGCGAAAATTTCGTAGCGAGAGCGGCTCTTCTCGAGGCAAACTTCCTAAGCAGTTACGTACTCAACCATCTGTAATATGTATAAAAGCAACTCCTGTTACATTAAACACTACTAGGGCATTATAGTGCGACAGATGCGACACAAAGAATTTTTTTAACTGGTCAACATCAACACATTTGTGACATCAGTGCATACAGGTGTACCATTACAGCGGTTACAGACTTTCGGGAGAGATAGAGAAGACCCAGATGATGGGAAATCACGAAGCACTGCATAGTCGGAAACGCTTTCTTAAGGCACAAAACACGAGAAAGATAGGACACGAACAAGAGGAGAAAACATGTTAATTATTCTTAATACAGAAAAAAAAACTAATAAAAAGAGCGTAAAGAGACATCGATCGTCAACACCAGCCAAACACTTCCCAGAAATTTTGCTGTATTAGAATTAGCAAACATGTTTTCTCCTCTTGCTCGTGTTCTTATTGTGTCGTCACTACGGCGCCAGGAAAGTGTTTCCGACCATGCATTGCTGTGTGATTTCCCATCGTCTGGGTGTACTCTACCTCTCATGTATGCTTGTATTCGCTATAATGATTCATCCTGTATATAAACATGAATGTCTGTGTGTGCCTCCCTCATGTGCTCCTATACCACTCATTCTATTGCGATGAAACATTAGTGAGTTGTGCGTGTGCCCGGAAAGATTGATGTCATATATATAGCTGCCCCGACAAACGTTGTTTTGTCACATAAATAACTTATTGTAAGTGTGTAAGCATATTGTATATAAGTGGAATAGGTCTAATAATAAAGAAACAAATAATAATAATAGAGCAGCGACACCTGGTGGGGATAGACTGATATCAGCTCGTGGGGATAACTGATCAATTATCACTTACACAGTTATCGACCGGGTTCTAAAATTATAAAATTAAAATATTTACTAAACAATAGTACTTAGGAGCATAAAAAAATAGATAAAAACCTATTCGCTGACCTACCGAATGTATATACAAAACTTCATTGAAATCGGTTAAACCGTTTCGGAGGAGTATGGAAACAAACACTGTGACACGAGAAATTATATATATATATATATATATATATATATATATATATATATATATATATATATATATATATGTATGTATGTATATATAACAGTTACACAATATGGTTGACATGGGGGGATGGGGCAAACGGCATACAGGGGCAGAACTTGCTGTTCTAATGATGATGATGCTTAATGTTTGTGTGACTTTCTGTGTGTCGGTGACTAAGGTGAGTTGAGAAGGGAATAATTTGTAAGTTAATTTCTATTTGCATGGGATACCTTTTCTTACCAAAATGTAGATTCTTGTAGGTTCGTCATTAAAACATAGACACCACATCTCAATTGATAGAGCAGTTTATTGAAGAAAATGAAAATAAAAACCATTTTCTAATTCTAATATCTCTCACCCTAGGTCAAACACATAGTTTAGACACAATTTACTATAAAGTATAAAATATATTGAGTTTGGTTAAAGTTGATACTAGGTTCTATTAAAATTCCTCGGCTAGGGATAAAATTAAAATATAAGTTCAAGTATGTATGTTTGCTCAGTCGGTTTACACGATATTCTGACACAGGACCTCTGGGTTTGAGCTCGTTGACAAAAATTAGGCACACCAAACTCATTTTAAGTAGTAGACGTAAAATTTTGTAAAAAAAATTTTGATTCGAATATCCAAGTCAATATTTGGAATGGTCGGCCTTGCACACAAGATGGGTAAGCGTGGGGACGCTACAGGCATACATATTCAACATGGCTATCCTTACAATGTAGGCTGAAGGTCTCGTCGTCTTCATGACACTTCAAAATTAGCCTAATTATTTTACTGATGATGGGCCTGTTCTCAAAATGGCCTAAAACTGACGGACATACTGTCCTCTATCTATTGAGTTCCCAAGCCTAACCTTAGGTTGACGGCAGAAATGAAAATGTTCCATTTTCTCCTGGGCCGATTCTGCCGCATGCTTCACCTAGCAAGATTCAGGGAACTCTCTCTCTGCTCTGTACAAAAAAGCATATAATCTATGTTCTTCTCCAAATTGGAAGCCGTTGCCTTGGCAACCAATCAACAAAAGAGGTATAAAACCTGCAATCTGCTCAGAGAAACCTCTCTGGAGTAGATAATTACTCTATACTTAGTAAGTTAAACTATACTTATACTATGTACAATCATATGGTAGTAAAACATTTTAAACAAGTATTGCAAATTTACATTAAAATTATTTAGCAGATGTTAGAATAAATTAAGAAAATACTTTAATAAACAATTATACAAAACTTTTATAATATTAACATGTTCATAAAATCTTTGCAATATTTTCAAAGAAGAAAAGTTATATGAGCGTTTCCAGAAATTCCATAACAATCTTAAATAGCTTCTAGATAATTTAACGTCTATTACAAATGACTAGGAGTGAGAGATTTTCTTAATCTAACACAAAACAATAATAACATTAAATTAATTAAGTTGAACAAATATTACTATACTAAGGTGGGAACTGTCAAAACACTAAAACTTCTGATGCTTCCTTTAATAGCAAAGTCTTTCTCAGTTCGTTGTATCATCAAACATAAATAAACTTTAAAACCTGTGACGATCTCGTTACAGCGTCAAATAAATTTTGTAAAATAGTTTTATTTTATTTCAAAATTTTTCTAAAACTCTTATTAATGATCTTTGGCATAATTTTGCACCATTAAGCAATTTCAAAACAGTTTTTTTTTTGTTTCAGAAATACTATCGCATTAAATCGAAAAGCCCGCGAACGTAGTTGCGGGTACCAGCTATTAAATTTACTGGCGTGAAGCGATTTCCGTATTGAAAATAATTCACACTATTGGATTTGCGTGCTTGAAAGGTCTGAAAAACATAAACTTACTAACATTTTGTGCTACATTACTGATTAGATGGTTATGTTGGCAGAAAACGGTGCAAAAATATTTAGCAATGAAGTAAATTATTGAACCTTTTTTACGCAGAGGTGTAGAAAATTCTGTATTGTGCACGGTTAGACTTTATGGAGACGGTGGCGCACAGTGCACTTTTATGGAACTTTCGACGGGCTAGAGTCGCGGCTCTGTAATTTTCTGTATGCTGTAATCGAAATTGTTTCCGATCTTTTCTTCCACCCTTTCCTGCCCCACCTTCCACGAATGCGCATCGTGAAGCCCTGGCCAGACGAGGCTATGTAGGGTGTCTGTCGTCCTACTTTCTTCGGTGGTCTCGGGCTGATAACAACCTTCTCTTTTCACGCGTGAGTACGCGGCTCCGAACTGAAATTAATTGGGGAACTTTCCCACCATGACGTGCAAGACGGCTGCCGTCATAAGAGATTTAAGTTTTTTTCTAATTTGTAGGTTTTTCTAAATTCTTTAATACAACCGTCGTCTCCTAAAAATTGCGTTCGGTTATAAATTGTTTCGGATGTTTCTAGTATTGCGTGTCGAAATTTAATGTGTGTGTATTTATTTTATATTTTACGATTTGGGCACATCTACTGTCTGAAGCAAGAGTATTTAATTATTGTGCTCCAATCGTTAAACAGATTCAGAAAGAGTATAATTTGTTTTTATTTGTTAACGTGCTTAAATTGAGACGTTTACTCAGCAGAAGCCCGCGAAAACGACGAGTCGTGATAGTAGTAAAGTGGTTGTTCGAAGTTGTAATATCAAAAAAGTATAAAATACTGTATGATGAAAAGTATTGTTAACCATGATTAGCAAAATAAAGAGCTAACGATTTATGCTATTTTATAAGGGTTCTGAAGCATATATTTATAAGGAAGACATTCTTTTTACTATATGCTCGTAACTTATTTATCACTGAATTTTAATTATGAGAGTTTCAAGTTTTTTTAATGGTGTATCTAATCATTTAGGTTTTGTGCAATATTTAGTGTAAATTTTTAAGGTAAAATTTGAAAAATTGTGTTTGCCTGTAAAACTTGCACTTTTTACATGATACTCAAAGCTTTCGTTTTTGTGATTGCGTTATTGTTTTTGTGCAATATAGATACTCATTGCCACTGAATTTCAGAATTTGCTAAGTTTTAGTAAAATGATGTCATGCCCAAGCATTTTTAAATATTATGTGTAACTAAAATAAACAAATGAACAAAAACTTGGATTGTTGATATGGCAGTATGACATGTCTGTGATTATTCAACAAGTGTTTTGTATCTTGGAGCGAATGCACATTAAAGTTTTGATATTGCCAATTTCAATGTTTCACTGTAAAAAGTTATTATTTGAAACGATTATTGCATGTTTGAATAACATGACGTAAATGGCTAGGACAACGCAATGTCATCGTTGGTAAAGTGCTAACTTTGCTATTGCTCCTAGCATTTTACAATTACATTTATTAACGTTACTTGTATTATGTAGTCTACATTTTGGGTTGTCATAACTAATGTCAAAATAATTGTTCCGTGTGAAGCGTTTGCGGGCATTTTAAACAAACAGAAAAATAAAAAAATTATTGTAAAATTGTAATTGCTGTCAGCAGATCGTTAGTTTGAAAGTTTCATTCAGTATAAACTTTTGTATTGACAGTCACAGTCGCGTGAACTTAATGTTCTATGTATTACAATTTTTATTTTTCTATTGCATGTGTTGTACTGTTGTGGCCCTAGATTAGTAGCTTTCCTTCAAATTTGCTTGCTTAATATATGAATGTTATTCATTCGTTTCCATAATAACAAAAATGTTTCTTGAATGTTTTTCTTAAAAATCATATCGGACTATATAGACGGTTTGTGGTAACATGGGAACATTTGACAGCCTGGTTACTTTTTATTTTCTTTCAGCCATTGTGATATTTTCTGTCCCTTCATATAAAAGCAAAGTGTCGTGATTATTAGCCATAATAAATACATTGTACTACGCTAAAAGGTTAGCATCTAAGGGCACATGTTTTTAAATTATTATGCTTAATAAAGGTATATTCAAAAGTTCTCACCTAACCACTAACAGTCAATAGTTGTCATAAGGATAATCAGCACAAAAAATATTCCTCTTATATTTCTTGGTTAAATGATTGTTTAGACTCATCTACTTGCTTTAGTGAACTTACTCTGCGATGTTTACCTTCTTCTTCCTGTTATATGGATTATTGTAAATTAAGAAACAAAGGAATAATGTAAATGTGATAACAGTTAATAATATAAGTAAATTACATTCACAAAAACTAGACAGTAACATGCGGGGAATATTTCGTGGTTCAAGATAAATATAAGTCTGGAAAGAAATCAAATAAGTAATACAAAGATGATAAGAAAACAAACAAGTTGGTACGCTGGTGATAAGATTACTAACAATCATGTGTTGCAGCTGTGAATAGAAAACAAACAACAGGTACAAGGTTGATAATAAAACGCACGTACTGCTCTTTGTTGACAAAAAAGAACCGAAATATTCCTTGCTATGATATCACATAGTCTGAGCCAACCGAATAATTAACAAAACCCTTTATTGTTTTCTTTTATATCATATGGAATCCCAGTATGGTATATCAGAAGATTCGAAGCGGTAGCCTCAGGGAATACAAAGTAGGGAGTCACTCTCTTGGGAATGCGTCCCAACTCCCAAACTACTTCTCGACTACAATCGCCTCTCTCGCTCTCTCTCTCTTTCTATCCCTCATCCATCCTCTCTCACTTTATCTCACTCTCGTCTCTCCTCTCTATCTTTCTCTAGCACAATTTACATTATAGTTGCAAGGCAAGCTTTACAACATCCCGCCACCTTGCCCACCATCTCTATGTTCTTTGTAATCTGCGGCTGTAACCAGATAGTTCATTACTTGTATTTATTTAATGATCTTCCTTAGTAAATCAAAGAGCATAATAGGCTCCATAGTAAACTGTGACTCTCCAAGGTATTTTATCAGTTTATTGCACTCTGCGGACGTGTGATGAAGTATATGATTTATTTTGATATTGTGCGTAATACGTCAAGCAATTTTGGTTCAAAATTGACGTCAGGAATAGATGAACTAACAGCCACCAAGTCATTTAAACTGGTAAAGTACTCGTGACTGTGAAATTCCTAGGCGCATTTTTCTATACCAAAAAATTGTGCAACGTGCAAAGAGAGAAGAAAAAATTTGGAATTTTGAGCTCTTCTACTTTAAAAGGAGTGGACGGTTTGGATTTATCAGTACTGAAACAGCCCTGCTCTAAACTTGTCAAATGTCAGGCTCCAAAATACTCCTACATTACAATCGCATATCAGTTATGCGATTTCCTTGAAGTAGTGATACGTCGAACACCTTTTCCTTGCCTTCCCTATCCCTCGACCCTAGAGTTGTATCTGTGTGGTCTTTAACGCCGATTTCCTAAATATCAGTTACCAATCAAACATGTCAAAACAATTGCCACATCAGTGTCACACAAGCAGTGCAGCACTGTGTTATTTTACACACCGTAACAGTTTATTGCAGAAAACAATTTTTGTTATCTTATATGAACACTCGTTAACTACCAAGTGACATTTAAGGCTAAAACTCTACCTTGAACCAATTTATTCTACTTGTGTGTGTGTTTAATACTGGAAGAATTAACGGCACATGTTAACAAACAACATATTTTAACGTAAATCGTAGTACATATTCGAGAAGAGACTGTCCCATCCATCTCTATTATTGTAGACTACCGTTTGTGCTGACACGGACATGCAAATGCTTTGTATAACGTTGGAGCTTTATTGGGCAGTTTAACGAACATAATAAATGCTCATATTGTTTCAATTGCGCACTTTTAATTTTTTTTCTTTTCCAAACCAACACACAAATTTTACTAGGAACAAAGTGTTCGTTACGGTTATGTGTGCTATTTAAGCTACGGTACGTGATATTTACAGTGAATGACCATCATCGTCTGTGCGGCGCTGCGGAATAAACCAGACACTCGTGTACACAGTGTTGCCTACACGCTAGGCTGTGTTTCTCCACGGTGAACTTAAAGTGCGTTTTGCACGAAAACTATGCGTCCTAGACAGTCGCTACAAGAGGACATTTTTCATTACTAAGGTCACATTTTCCAACAATTCACTCTTTAATGTTGGATTATTCTGACGCTAAAGGCAATTTAAAGGCATCAACTAGCGTTTACTGTTGGTTTGTCGGCCTTATTGAATTGACGTAATATCCTGAATTGGTCAGTTTATGTCAATCACTGTTCGGTTTATGGGGAAATAAAAGTTTTAAAATTTGAATTTCAAAGGCGAATTACTTCTTTAATATCACGAATACGTACAAGATGTCTTACATGTTTCCTACTTTATTTTTCACAAGGAATCACCTGCCGGAGATTGTCGGTGTTTTTTTGTGTACAGCGTGTATGTGTGCGTGTGTGCGTGCGCGCGTGTGTTGTGCGTGTGCGTGTGTGTAGTACAGTTTCATTGTTTTTAGATGGCACTGTTTTTACCAATACCCTCATTTTGATGTTCTATTTTGTGTAAGATATAGCACTAATATTCTAATATTTAGTACTTACATTTTTATATAATTTAGCTGCATACTTACACGTAATAAAAACATTTTTTGAGTTATTTGCGCATGAATTATAACTATAGTAATTATTTCCTATTAGTGTATGTTCAACACTCCCTATTTTTGTTGGTTTTTAGTTTTTGTTTTGTTCTTTTATCCCCGGGTAGGGGGGGGAATTCACTACAACAATATCGTGTGAGTTCCGAGTTTTATGTGTTGGTTATTTATCGTATGTAGTAAGTTAAATCGAGTTATTATCCTTCGAGTTCTATAGCAGTGCTTTATAAAGCTGATCCACCACATGACATTTTTTTGACTAATTTTATAGCGCTACAATTTCAATCGCAGTACAATATATTGGCATTTAATCGCGGTGCGATTTTTATCGCAGTGAGATAATTATCGTAACGCGATACAGTACAATATTATCGCTGTGCATTATATTGCATTTATTGCAAAACTTTTCACGTGCCACATTGCGATGCACATTTTCTAAATAACGCACACTGCTAGTGGCGTGCACACTAGACTTCCCCCTGAAATAATAAACACCATTTAATTCAAAGCGCAGGTAATTATGTCTCCACCAACCAGATATCGTTACATCAGTAACAATAGCTCTCGAAATATGACATAATATTTCTGAATTCAAGTCGTGCTAGATTTTAAACAAAAGTAACACATACAAAATACCCTGTTGTGATGGTACAGTGGGAATATAAAACACGCACGGATATCGGGTAACATTCCTATTAGTTACGTACACATGGTGTACATCACTCCTGTGGACCAGAAGTCAAACAGTGTTCGAGGCTTCCTCATTTTTAATAATCTGTACAAAAATTATTATTACGTTAAGTAACAACTTAATAGTTTCGTATCGTGTGGAATACCGATAGTATTACGTAACACTTGTAGAATATTTTAAATTACTAACACACTAAAACTTGATTTAACTGAACCTTGTTTAAACTAACATACTATGATGTAATTACCTAGTATTATCCTTCCAAGTAAGTACAGAAAACCTCTCACACACGCATTGTGGAAAAGACCAGATAAACAATACTTTTTCATTACTGTTATTAAATAATACGCCTCAGACATGGTACTAAGCCAAAAATACACTAGAGACATGGATATGGATTAACGACTAAAGTGCAAAAAGTCGATTCATTATCACATTCTTACAAGCTTGGTATAGAGATACGACTGTTAAGTTCTGTAACGAAGTAAGTTGTACGTGTACAGGAATAAATATTCTAAACAATCGAATCAGGACATAAACTTGGAATTTAAAATTATTTACCTTTACAAAAACCGAACATGCTATGATGAAAATATAACATATGAAACTAACTGTGAATAACATCGTACTCATTTTTTTATCCTTATTTATTATTCGATTATTCATTTTTAACGTGTATTAAAATGTACCAATCAGTGTCAAGTACGCTTTATTTTTTCGGACCGCGTTCTATTTGGCAGCAAAAGCGCCCCGGGGTTCTCATTACGTAGAATCCAAAGTGGTGACATCACTTCGTTATCACTGCCACTTTGAGAGTAAAAATATCTTGGCGTTTCAATGATTTGTAATTATTTTAATTTTTTGTCTGGAAGTATACAAAAAATATATGCGAGCACATTTTGATTTTTGTTTATTTCAATTTTAATTTTATATTAAAGCTGTCTTGTAATCCCATAAACAAACAAATACGAATACACGTTTTAAACATGTAGTACAAAAAATTACGTCAAAACACAGTGATTTGTTTTGGAGGAAAAATTACACTTGTGAAACTTATTTTATGATTCCTTCGAGCTTAAGAACTTCTCTAATGAGAGATTGTGAAGACGATTTCCTCATATTTCCGGGACATTGTTTACCGCAAGGCGTGGCGGTTTATTTAAATACGAAAGCCGGCGACCGAGTTAAGAAGATGAAGTCGCTGAATTTCCGACTCGTGGAAGTGGAGGAGACATTCCTGATGAGTCCCGTGGGGGCATGCCCATCTTCAAAGGCTTCCCGCCTACTTGGCGAAATGCCGCGGTGCTAATATCCTTTGTGAGGTCCTTCTCATTCCCTCAGCTCCGGTGGTATTAGAGATGTCACCTTGCCTTTGTCTCCACCCCCACACTCTCCACCTCCTGAAAGTTTGGGGGACATTAGAGGGTGAGGTGGCACCTCCCTTGACTGGTAGACATCTTAATGAAGGCCTGGTTCTCTGATCCTGAGATACCGCAGCTGGGGCCGGCCCTCTGTCAGATCTTGCCGACTGAGGACAAGGAAGGCTCGGCATGTACGCCCATAAAGTTTGCCCGTCGTGAGGCGAGAAAAGTTTCGATCAAAATTTCTCAACGTTTCTCTGTAAAGTGCACTTGCGAATAGCATCTAGAAGTTGATTCATATTTTATACACAAGTAATTAATAGTTTTATGATCAATTAAACATCATACGGATGATAGATAGTAATAGGTTCTTGGTTTAGCAATATCATTGTTTACGATTTTGTGTATATTTATGTATGTAACAGTAAATATTTATTATTTCGTATATCACTATACACAGGTTGTCGAGAAACAAATTCATACTAAGAACACGATGCGAATCCTGAACTTAATTAGAGACGAATATGTTACGGAAAATTGTGGTATGATTATATATTTTTATTAGCAAAATTTGGTAACATAGCATCGCAGTTAGTCCTTTCATGCGCTCCACAGATGTATTACTAATGTTACTACCCCTGTTCCAACCCGCATATCGCACCTCCAGATAAATACTGGCACAACTCAGAAAGTGGATATTTTGTGTCAGGCCTCTATTGTAATTAATACTTATATGGTCTTTCTGATGGTAATACCAGCACTTTACTGGATACCGGCATTTTTGACGCGATTCCTTATTATTGTTATGTACTTGTCATATTTCTGTGACGAAAATAATACAATTATCATGGAATAACAGTGTTGTCAACTTTTAATTATATATATTTCAACATGAAAAGGGGTATTATGTCTACATTAAAAGTATTAAACACCCTAAATTGTTTTTTTTTTTTTCACTAAAACTTCAAATGCCAATATCTCAGAACCGCATTTTTTTAGTTGTGCCCCTATTGTTCTAGGGATGCGATATTATGTGCCGAGGCTAAAATTCCAAGTTGTCTAAACATAATTCTGCGTTTACTTAACGTAACAGAAGTAAAATAATTCCTATACGTAGAGGACAAGATGGGACTATCTCCGTACAGTGTCGTCACATTGTCTACGTAAAATGTCGTCATACAGCATTTTGTCACTAATATTTCCGTTTCTAGTATAGCCCAGGATTCACGTGGTGTGCTAACTATGCATATGTTTCTGGACAGCCCGTGTAACATGAAGTGCCTTCCCCCCCCCCCACACACACATCAACGCGCAGCCCAAACCGACGGACCCAGAGACTTGGAATTTCGAGGATAGTTTACATTTACGCCGTAGGCGACCAAGGGATTTTTCGTAATTAGAAAAATTAAAGGGGTGAAAGGGATGAAATAAGTTTTCGATGAATCATCAATAGCGCTTAAATTTGTTGGGATTTCGAGGTAATTATTACTTCAGAAGCAAGCTTGCAAAAAGCACATTACCACACTTTTTTAATTTTTGAAAATTCCAAAACTACGTGAGTGAAAATCAGTAAAGGGGTTTTTCAATCAATCTTCAATAACTCTTAAACCCTTTGAAATGTGAGGTGGTTTTTCTTCAAAATAATGTTTATGCATATTTTTAAGAAGTTTCAGGATTCTTCGAAAGTTAACCTCTAAGAGCATTAAAATACAAACCGTAGTTTCAATTAATCCTCTGTTTCTCTTCAACCTGTTGAGATATAAAAATAATTATTAAATAGGAATGAAACTTGTGTAAATGCCTAAAAAATTTATCATAATTTTTCAACATTCTACAGTTAAAAGAGTGAAAAAATTTAAAATACTCAAGAAATCCCGATAAGCAGATATGACCACGGAGAAATTATTTAATTTTTTTTCTCCTTTTTATTTTTACATGCACTGTTTAGACACTGGATTGTATACACACATTCCATTTCTTAATAATTGTGACGACCTATGACACTGGATTGTATACACACATTCAATTTCTTAATAATTGTGACAACCTATCTTGGTTTAGTGGTTTCGAACACTGGTAAGAGGTCTCGTGTTCGAACCCTGTGTAATGCAAGAGCGACAGGGAACTTTTGTAATATATACGCACATATCAGTGGAAGCTCATGGTAGAAAAGTTAATTTTCAGTTTTAAGTATGGAAATTTAAGGATGGGTCCCTTTTGCGGTGTAGGTAGCAGTGAAAAGGAGTAAAATGCCGACATGTCGAAAAAAACAATCTAACATGACATTACAAACCAAAGAAGTAATGGTATGGCACAGAATACCAGATAATACACACAGACAAACAGGCAAGTAGACAACAAAAAGGAATTTATTTTGCAACTGACAAACATCGAAAAACATATTTGAGTTACGCGCAAAGAATTCAGTTAATGAGTTACAAACAACCTAACATGAAATTGAATCGACACAAACAAGCATCGAAGAGAGGAAAACCAACCAAGAAATATAATACTTCAAATAATTACATAATAAGGAATTCCGTCAGAAATAGACAAAAGAACGAAAATAAAGACAAAAAAATAATCACAACAAACAGAAAAAAACAAAAACGACAAAATAGTTAGTTGTTGAGAGTGGTTATCATGCCATAAAACAAAATGCAACGTTTCGGACACAGCAATCAGTCTCCGTCTTCAGACACGTACATAGTCCGAGGAGCCCTTGTATGCTGAGGATGGGCACTGGAAAACAAGAGCTGCACCTCTCTTCTGTCCCGGCCAATGGATTGGCCAATCACTTGACAAAAGTGAACATATTTCCGCTTTACCAAACTTATTGCACAGAAATAATTAATAAATGCCTTAAATATAATAAAACACCTGCACGTTTGGCCGCTTATTTGTGAAGTAGAAGTAGCGCTCCATTAAATGTAATGTTTAACGTAATAACTGTGTAACTGCTACTCTGTATGCTGCTAAATATTTCACGTAAGTAATGATATTAAATTTTAAAATATCGACAAATTTGTTATTTTTTATTAAAAGGACATTACTTCGATATAATTAAAATTTCAACGACTTGCTAAAAAATCGCAAATTACGTACAGCAACCATAATTACAAGTGACTTTGTTTTTCCCGCTATTTTTGGAAAACAACGTTGGATGAGTTCGTGAAACTTTTCTCCATAGGTAGAAAGCATATGCATCGTTTTCTGCTGAATTCGGAGCGTACATTTGCTGCGTTTAAGTTTGTGGTATTTATTACGTCAGTGTTAGCTTGTAAATAAGTTATATCACAAACAATTTTCATATAAGCTCAGTATTTAAAGAAATTACTTTCACAAACATTAAGGAATTTAGGCTAATTAGTTGTATTTATAACAACTTGTTCCATATTTCGTGCAAAATTGTACTAACGCACAGCGATAACCACAGTATTTTACGTAAATTTGCGAAGAAAATAATTTAAAAAATATAAATTTTTGTCTGTATTAAAGCCGTTTCCAATAAGTTGTAGCTGACTCACGGTCTTTTAAATGATATTGTTATTTTGTCTGTAACTCATTCTCCCTACATTATTCTCTCATCTTTACTAGCTCTCTTCTGTATTCTATATCTTCAATTTATTTTCCTGTTCTCTTTCCCTCGTATTTTCCCTCTCTCTCCCTTCTCTATCTTTGTACTCGTACTTCTGTCTATGTTT
The DNA here is from genome assembly GCA_003012365.1 of Medauroidea extradentata. Lineage (NCBI taxonomy): Eukaryota > Metazoa > Arthropoda > Insecta > Phasmatodea > Phasmatidae > Medauroidea > Medauroidea extradentata. Next base: position 33,108 of record PNEQ01104535.1, read on the forward strand.
TATAATGTCCAATCAAGAATCTATGGTAGGTTGGAAAGGGAGTATGTTATAGCCTTTACTATTCAGGAACTCTTCCACCACTTAAAGAAATAATACCCTCGAGCTCTTTTTAGAAAATAGATATATCTACTAAACCTGCTTCTGGCGTGTACACCCCTAGGAACTGCAGACGTATTTCCCACACAATAGTCTCACGTCTTTTCAATAGGAAGCTCTTTGTCGTGGTCGAGACATTGTGAGTTAGTTCTGCTTGTAGTTGCTATATGTTACAAATGATGATAGCAACTCCGTACAGAGTCAGATCGCAGTGCGTTATGGACTTAGATAAATTTATTGTTTCTCATTGCACATATTTAAACATAAAAACGCCAGTAAAATTATTATGATGTGCCACATTCAGTTCCGTATTTAAGAGAGCATACACAGTACATAAACCACAGCTAAAATCATCAGTATAGAATGTTACGTCTTTCAAAGTCAACTTGTAAAAATAAAAAGAGCAGCAATCCTAGGCTTGCCAACTTGATGAGCAAAACTTTTTAAGAGTAATGTATTTCTGTAGAACAATCCGCGATGCCAAAAATAGTACATTTTAATTCGGTTCAACAGATTACCCTTAACAAATGCATTGTTCTTGTCAAATATCTGCTCATAAAGTTCCAAATATCATTATGAAATATGTTGGTTTGTAATTTTCCATATTGACTTTCAAAAACTTTAATATTTTAATAAGTGTATTTAGCATTTATTTACATACAACACACTCGTGAGATACAACTTAAATACTCACAGTTTAATAAAGAAACACAGGAAAAAGTCACACGTTAGTAAAGTTTGTACTCAAACCGCATTTCACAAATAGTTTAAATACAGTTAAGTTAGACGTGGTGGATAAATACTACCTGTCGTTTAGCTGTGTAACATTCGTGAAGGAGGTCGCCAACAGTATAACTCAAGTTTAAATGAGATGAAAAGTGAAATATGAAGCGCTGCGTTAGTGCGACAGAACTCCAACACTCATTCAAGGGGATACAGACGGAAACAGCGTTGCAGTAAAGAGAGTGTAACGTCATAGTATAAAGGCTGCTCAGTGTCATGTCAGCACTTTTTAATGACTCTCTTAGTTTTCTTCAGCACATTTATTTCTTTACGCCACTCGTTGCTATAAATATTGCTGAGCGTGTGTAATTAATACAATGTATATACTTTTTTACCAAGAAATTAATGTAATGTGTAGTGCAGCAATACAGTTTGGACAGTTCGGTTACAAATATTTAGAAGCTGGTGTCGTGGTGCCAGCGATGACGTCACTCGACGAGTCATTTGTTATACTTCATATGCACAAAATGACCAATTATATCCTAAAAAATTCCACAAACATCTCCCACTCTTTTCCTTTATTTCCTTTAAAATATACTCTTCTTCCCTCCTCTGCACAAAAAACAACAAGGCGCCTTTCTCTTCTCATTGTTAACAGATGTTACCATAGGAAGAGGAGGGTTCTAACCTCCCATATTAAAAAGTCAGCATAATAATTTCAATTACTTAAGTAACTGTTAAACAATTTTACATAAATTTCTTCATTATAATAAGATGTGTGTACTAGTAATATTTATAAATGTAGGGCACCCTCCCTATAGGCCGTGTTCGCCTAAGAGCCCTTACCACGCTTCAAGCCCTTCAAAAGTGCATCGTGGAAGATACGTCACAGATGCCGCTGATCGAATTCACAGCAAGGGCTCGTATGCATCGTAGAATATCCCCTTAAGCTAAGGGGACGAACCACTTACCCTTCTCAAGTCCTAGATCCGAATTCACAATGCAACCTATTAAGGATTCAAGGGCAAGTTATCAAGGGCACATTGCACTGAAATCTAACACGGCCATATAAGTCTAACGGCATACTTATTAATTCAATTCAAAGTTTTATTTATTTAAAGTACATTTTATTTTACATCTATATTTGCCAACTGTACTTAAAAGCGTAAAATATTTATAGCTCAAAAGTACCCCTTTCCCGTCTTCCAATCGGTAACATTAAATGAAAAATAAAGAAAAACGTTTTTATTTTAAATTCAGTGATATTCTTAAATTATACAATAATGGTAACTAGTAAGGCCCCTCTCTCCTAACTTAGTAATAAACGATCGAGTTTAAGAAAAAATAAATCGAATAATTAAACTATTAATTTAATACAATTTTTACCTATGATACATACAAGAGGCTCACACATTGACCTTACCTATGTCCGTGATGGGCCACCGTTGGACAAACCTTGTCTTCGGGAATGCATCCAACCAAAACACCAATGCGGGGCCAACAGCGCACGAGTGATATTTTGATGTTAGGCTTACGCCATTTTTCAAACGTTAGTCCCACCTGAAAGCTAACTTTGGGCATATGTTAGCCCTACCAAAAATGCTCCTGGGGACAATCAACGGTCATGTACAGGATTATATAGAAACAGTAACGTATATCTTAAGTTAATAAGTTTTAAATTTTTATTAAGTAATTATAAATATGCTGTTTTTAGAAATATGTAAATTACCTTCCACACAAACAAGATAAGTTTTCTGTAAAGTAAGGTAAGTGGGCTTTACGTCTCGTCGACAGTTAGTTCATTATAGAAGGCGACATACAACTTGGTAAATTGACAGAAGCTGGGAGAGGAGTCGGCCATGGCCTTTGTTAAGGATCTATCCCAGAGTTCGCCTGGAAGGATTTCGGAAAGCCATGGAAAACCTAAATCATGATGGCCGGAGCCGGGGATCAAACCTTGGTCTTCCCTAATGCGAGTCCAAGTTGTTACCGTTGCTCCACCTCGCTCGGTTAATTTGTCTGTGTTTTTGAACCTGTAAAACAAACTCGGAGTTCTTTTCTTCAACTGCCGCTAATACAGCACAAATGTCGTCCTTGATATTTACGACACATACCAGGACTAAAATAAATCGTTTGTATAATAAGCGCTATTTTTCCGGATTAAAAATTCAGAACATTGCAGGTAAAGTCAGATCTTAAAATTATTATTTCTAAATTATGAAAGTGTACCGCAGGAGGAACAGGTCTAGTAAAATATTTAAAATTTTAGAATGTAGATAAGTACAGAGTTATATAAATATTTGCAAACACATTTCTTAAATCATCTTGCAAGATATTTGTAAGATGTAAGAATATATACCGTTGCTTATACGATAACATTTGATGAAAGATGAAACTCTTCTTTATCTTTTTTCAATTAATCTCTCATCAAGGTAGCAGCTTACCCTTTTAGTATCTAGGAGGAGCATGTATAGCACGGACGAAAGAAGAAATGACATCACTCATAGTTTTTTTTTTCACCAGGGAAGTTTTCCAATTTAACTTTGCCTGCTCGGGAATTTTTTAGCTTATTCTCTTTTTCGACCTTCCCTACCAGCTCATCACGTAGGGCATCAAATAGGCCGGAGAAAAAGTTGTACTTCTACTTTTTATTGGACTGATTTCCCAAAACTATCGTGAGAGATAAGTTATTGTATATTTTGTGGAATACATGTTCTGTAACAGTGTAATGCATTTTATAAACTTATCACATATTTAACTATCTATAACTAAATATTATAAAACAATAAAACTTACTAAACCACGGAACATGTAAGGTGTATGTACTTCACTACAAAGCCCTTCTTAATTTATACTTTCAGTCAGCTTGCATTCAAATATAAGCATTGCCACGTGCTCTTATTTGCAGAATGTTAAAATTTTTATTCCAGTGTTCGTATTTCAGTTTTATACCATAGTCATAATGCTACACGCCTAAATTTGTTTTGTTTCCCAATATTAAAAGTAATGTTATTTCATATAGCGCTTTAAGATCACAGAAATGCGTTCGAATTTCGACATCAGTTAGTTTGTTCACAATATCTCGTAACTTTCAAATTATGGACGTCTGATCACGACTGAAAATAATACGAGGAAGTTAAAATTATAAATTTTCAGTGTTTCTGAAAACCAACATAAACAAAAAACTAGCCTTATTCCTACCTGTATAAGTTATTACGCATGAACTACGATATTAGGATTTAAAACCAATTTGAAATTATTTTCTTGTCATTATTTACAACTAGTTGTGAAATCTTAACAATTTTGTTGAAAATTGTCTATACATAATTACAAAATTACTATTAACTGCCTAGGAACTCTCACAGATTTATTCGCCTCAAAATTGCAACGCACACGTTTTAAAATAGATCGCAGGCTTTCGCAGCCGTTGTCTGCATTTTCTTGGCTTGTGGGTGGGAGCCGCGTCTGAAGATTGTCTTGCGACGTTTCGGCAGTCGGAGTCGGAGACATTTGAGAAACTACACCCGTAACTTCATTTTGTAACACAGATATTGTCCACTGTAATTTTATTGTGTAAAGTGTCGCGTACATGGGTAAATAATATTAATGCAGTGTCTGTCTTTAATCATAATTACACGTCCCGTGTGTAGTGGTTTGCCTACCTGTCAGGCCATGGTATTTCTGTTTTGAATATCACACGGATTTCTCGCAACGGATCACCTGAGAGTGTACGGACAAGTCCACCTTTTTGGTTAATTTTAACGTGCTGATTAATAAATACGTAACATAAATCTCTTATAAGTGTTCGTTAATAAGTTTCATGCTAACGCAGAATGGCAACCCCCATTTCCACAATGAAGAGTGTTGATCTTTCCAATCATATTTCCCGTAGTGAATAATCTCCATTATACAAAACACTATTCGCCTATTTGTCGCTTAATCGCAATTAGTTTATATAATATTTAATTAAAATCATTTTAAAATCCGACATTTAGGGGCGCATAGCTCCCTTGATAATTACTTTCGGGAAAAGTGGTTCCTACATTTTCGTCTTATTTTTTTCTAATGAATCATCTGCCAGCGTTTGTAGATGTTATTCAGACTCATACTGTGTATATATATATATATATATATATATATATATATATATATATATATATATATATATATATATTTATTTATTTATTTATTTATACATATATAACGAGTTTCTTCAGATAATTTGCGATGTATTTCTGGACAACTCAGAGATGCATTAAATTGACATCCTCACGAACGAAGTCGCGGATAACAACTAGTTTAAAATAAAACAAGTAGATCTATACAGAACTAATTAGCCTACTTTCCTTTAGTGTATATTTTGATAACAGACATGTTTGCTCAAGGGCTGTAGGGGGAGGAGTTATCCTAGGATTTTACAACACACAGAAAAGAATGCCAACGAAAGCAATATGATGAAAAACTAAAAAAATTAGTAAACATATTGCAACATTTAAATTTTGTGTA
>PNEQ01104537.1:0-14455 GCA_003012365.1 Medauroidea extradentata
CTCCCGTCGCGCACCTCCTCTTCGCCTGTCAGCCCGCCGCAGCAGTCCTCTTGTATCGCCAACACTGCTCCGCAGGTAGCCGCCTGCCGCCTCACAGTAGACTTTGACGTCACCAAGATGTCTTCACCAGTCTCTCTCCACAGGCGTAGCACCTTCCTCTAGCACTACCAATAGCGAACTCTCCTCCAATGTGCCGATTATGTTCTTTTATACTAGCCCAGACAGTCGGGTGTTCCCCGCATTACAGGGGTCTAAAAATAGATATTTCATCATGTTTCGGATGTGCTTGTAGTCACGTCGGCCGCCCTCGAAGGGTTAAGACGCAGTTGGGACAGGTATCTATGACGTAGTTTCGGCGGGATTCCCACGATGAGCCACCCGGGCTTTGAATCATTGGCCAGCCCTCAAGGTGTTACGAAACAGCCGCCAACCACCGGCCCCCAGGCACACGGCACGCAACAGTATGTTTTCGCGCGTAGCGGCAAACGACGGGAAATGTCTAACCTCTCTGGACACGTCACTTGATGTTCGCGCGTGTAAGATAAATTACGCAGTCGGTAGGTACCGACATAGTTTATAAAAAAGTTTATAAATTATGTAAAATACAATTATGTCGATTTTTGTTGATTTTGATTCATTATTGCTGCATTTGAATATGAAAATATACAGAACAATATTGCATAATTTCGCTGCCAAATACACAAGCAGTCCGGGGACTATAGGTACTGTTGAATCTAGGTGCAGTAACTGCTAGTGATATTTTTAAACTTTTATTTTTTAGTGCTCACTTTATCGCGAACGACCTACACAACACATGTGGAAATAAATAAACGTGAACTAAACACACTTATCTCAACTTTGTAACTTACCTACGAAGTTAAAAACACAATATACACAAACGCACATTTATTTCCGCATTAAAAATGAACAGAAACACGACGTTTGTTAGCCTCAAACACCAGCCAAGCCATACTGCCCTTTTTGGACAACCTAACATTTCACGTGTATCTTACAGAATTCGTAAACAAATACGCGTTTATAAATAACTTTAAAATTGCGTATTGAAGTTTAAGATAACAACTTACTGTTGGAGACGAATTGTAATGAATTCAGACACAAAACTATATAACCGAAAAAAAAAAATTTGATCTAGTAGTAAATGTTTAAGGTTGGTACTGATACTGGGGCTCACTAAAGATAAGAAATGTTAGCCCCTACGCCCTGAGCTCCAGTCCGGAAGTGTTTGCGCACGGTCGTGCTCGTGTTTAATATCGGGTGCCATTGTGCCTTCCCTGCACGCGAGCCCAGCTAGCTGTTTTAAGAGCTTTATAATGAACGGACGAGGAATGGGGCGGTGAAATTAAATACCTCGCGAGGGGATCTTACCGACCCGCCGCACGCAATCAGCACTTGCCCTGGCCCTTTCGGCCGTCCTCTTACTCGAGCATGAATACCTAAAGCGATGACGCCACTCAGTAGTCCTTCACCGCGACGCCTGGGTCGTAGGGAGACCTCGGAAAGAGGAGGAACGGCACCAGCAGAGGAGATTATCCACTGCAATACAAAACACGCGTGTGTAATCAAGTTATTGCCGTCTAGAATCACCCACAGATAGATTCATTTATTGTCGGCTTCAGAGTTGATGTAACCGATTCCTGTACCGACTGCTACTAGCAACCCCAGCGCTGCAAAAAACCACTGCTGGCATTATTATATATACACAAATATTTGACAGACAAGAGAAATGAGTGCCGAGAGCAACTATCGTTTGTTCGACAATGTTTTCAATTTTCGTTGCAAATATCATAAATGCAGCTGTGGAATTAATTATCTTAACCTCTATATAGATTGAAATTAAACTTATTTCGACCACGGCGTGTTTCCAAACAGGGCTCCAACGGAATAGATTAGTCAATTGACAGGGCAAATATTTATTTACGGGAATGTATTGTCACTTTCTTTGCGATTTGCCTTTACGAAGTTAAGTCACGGCAAATTCTGCATAGATTTTACGAAAAGAAAAGGGTACTTACTCTACGCTCATCAGGGCAATTATTGAGCATCATTAAAAAAAGTTTTAAGTATTAAATAAGAGCGATTTTACGGTAATTTAATCACACGCAAGAAAATTTTCGAATGAATAAAGTTTACTTTAACTTTGAACAACCACATGTTTTAGACCTACAGGCTTTAGTTTAATAATGTGTTAAGTGTTATAATACGTCACCATACACAGCAAAGAAAAACTACAAAAATACAAAATATAAAAAACTAAGCCTGGGTGTTTTAAGAGGGTGACGCGTCTCCTACAACCTCTCCTATCATCCTGACATTCTCTACCTTCACGTGGTCCGCCATGTTTCAACAGACAGCGCTTAACATCAAGGTCTTCAGCGACATGAGTATGGAGCGGCGTCGGAATGAAAGGGCGAGGGAAACGGGAGATCCCCGAGAAAACCCGCCGAACAACGGCATCGTCCGACACGATTCCCACAAGCGGAAATCCGAGGAGCGACCCCCGCCGGGAATCGAACCCAGATCGTCTTGGTGAAAGGTCATAAAATCGAGGTTATGTTGCATTATGTTAAGAAATGTCCAGAACACAATCATGTGCATCTACTTCATTTTTCTTTATATTGAAGCAGTTAAAAATCTATTGCGCATCGAGTATAGACTGAACCGGCCGACAAAACTTGCGAAACATGCATTGTCAGCTGGAGATAAGTGTGTCTGATACTTGCACAGCCATAAATAGTCGGACGGGTAAGAGAAACAACAGTTGTGCAAGTTAACTATAATAATACTTAACTGCAGAACAAAAGGCACAATTCAGGGGATGTCATCTAAGGACTGAAATAATAGCTTTATTTCCCGTTCTTTTATCTCAGTTTATACTCGTTATTTCGCGAAGATAAAATACACGAAGTTGTAGGATAATGTATTGGGTGCTACGCAAAAGTATCAAGAGATTACGTACACGTGTTCCTGTTTTATAAACAAATACGTGTGCAGCGATTTTATGGTTGTAAAGAAAATTGTCTTCGCTTGTGCTAGTTATTTCGCGTTGCCAGAACATGCAAAGATGTAAAATTATGCCATGTGTAGGCTACTATGTAAAAGTTTCAAGCGATTACGTTCACGTGGTAGCGTTTAATAAGCAAAGACACGTACAGCGACAATAGTTGTGCAAAAAAATTAATATCTCTGCTGAAAGTCACTTCGCGTAGCCAGAACAAACCAGGTGTAGAATGATGCCGTGTTTTCTACGTAAAAGTTTCAAGTAATTTCCGTTCATGTGTTCGTGTTTAATAAGCGATTCTATATACATGCAAAATTCGCGCTGTCATTTGGTAGCAGACTAAACTTCATTTTCCCACGCATAACAGAGCATAATCTGCGATTAAATCGGCCACGAACTTTTATGTGTCGTCATTTACGTGTACGTCTTTACATAGATTGGCCTCTCTTACCGTGTAAGCATTCTCCGTCACGACAATATCGACCAGCGGGAGACGTCGAACGAGTCTATAGTCACTTGGAGTCTAGTCAGCTGCCAGAAAATAACGCGAATTTTGCATGTCTCTAGAGATTACGTGTCTCATAACCAAAAATTTTCAAGGACGTGGCCTAAACTTGTAGTAACGGTATTATCGTCTTGTAAACAGAGACGCTTCCAACTTCAGGAAGTGCTAATAATTAAAAGTTATTGTAGTATTGAACATACAAAGTTTCAGCCCATTCCATAAAACATTTCGTAAGACGTATGTAATTTACCAGCGATAAACACGTGCTTATTTAACGCAAAGAAATGTTCATGCATAAAAATGTTCCTGTGTACTTCCCTGGAAATTTGTACTAAATGCAGAATGTCAAGGGGCCGGGGGGGGGGGACGCGTAATAAGCGCACCACGTGAATCTTCGGCTAAATTAGAAACGAAAATATTGTCCGACGATATTTTAAATGTAGCAACACTGCACGCAGAAAGCCCCTTCTTGCACTCCACGACCAGGTATTATTTTATGTATGTAACGTCGAGTAAACGTAGAATCACGCTTGGGCTGCTCGTGACTCTAAGGTCTCTAAGGTCATTTCTACTTATTTCACGATAGTTACATTTTATTCCTAAACGAAAGCAGTCATTGAAAAACTGTTGCTCAGTTTTGCTCGGGGGCGTAGTTAGAGGGAGGGGTGATATCGGCAGACATTCCCCCCTCCCCGAAATTAATATATCAGCACTTTTTAACGATTACTTATCTTTAAACCATTAAAATTTCTTGAAGTAGTATATTAATTCTTTGGTTCAGAAAGTTCTTAAATAACACCATTTCGCACCTCAAAAACCAAATTAGTGGCGGATGTGGGCAATTACCCCCCCCCCCTTCCCGAAAGAAATTGTTGGCTACGATCCTGGTTTTGTTAAAAATTGTTTTTGCCATGTAGTCTGATATTTTTAGACAAACAATTATGTTTAGTTAGTTTATAAATGAGAATTACCTTAATTGCTTAATTAGCTGAAACCACTGTGTATTTTGCCTTTAAAAATTGTATTACCTTTGTATACACTGTTTTAAGCAAACTGTGCAACAGAAGTCTACCCTCGTTTACAATATAAATAACTCTCAAATATTTAAAATATTTAAACTAACCCCCGACTCACAGGATACTAAATATCAAATCGATCAGACCAGTAGAATTGCTCACATTTACTCAAAAATATCTAGGGTTAATCGCTTACAATGAAAATGAAAACAATGAGCATGAAGCTGCATTCAGTGCATCATTGCTAAGCAACATTTCCTGGAACAAATAGTTAAAAACTAGAAAAGAGCTCATTATATTTACACAGCTGAACAGATTTCCTTGAATCATAGCTAAGAACCATATCTATCATGTCAGCTTTCAAACAAAACAAACCGCATCAAGATTGGTCCATTCGTTTAGAAGCTACGATGCCACAGACACACAGACACGCCAAACTTAATAACACCCCTCTTTTTGCGTCGGTGGTAAAAAAAAAATAATGATTGTAAAAGCAGTAAAAATGATGGATCATGGACGCACATAGGTCAAAAACACATTGAACTGTATAAATTCGCAATTTACTGTTTACCCATGAACTAGCGTTAGTTGTTAATAAGGTTTGAAGTGAAAATAGTTCCCCGTTCCTCTTCTTCGCCATGGAAGTTCCCGTCACGAAACAGTTCATCGCGGGAGAGACAAAAGGACGCAAAATATTTGCGACGCGGGCGAGACGAGCTGGGAGCAAGACCACGGAGATGATGTTTGCAGTCGGGACGCTCCGACGCCTCCCCCTCCCCTTCCCCAGAGTGTCAAGGGGCTGCGCAAGTTACACCCCGGAGTTCCGAAATGAGTTTTACATGTTGACAGAGCGTGTCGCCCGGAGACAGCGGCCGCCGAGCTCCGTGTTTGCCAATAAATGTTATTGAGGACAGGGCACCGCCCCCCTGCAACCCTTCAAACCCGCCTCCAGGCACCTGACACACACCCTCTTCCCCTCGCGACAGTCGCGAAGAAACACCGCGCCTTACCCCAACTTCACTCCAGTCTAGTTCTGCCAACTGTTCACATTAACTCTCCAGAAAGCACGACTAGGACACTAGGACTGAGACACTGTTTCACCAGAGACTGTTTATCTTTAAGATGGCGCATCCAACTCAAGTTTGAATTACTAGTTTTCGGTATTTTTTGGTTGTTTAAAATGCACTTATTTAAAACTAGCATGTACCGGGGGTTTTCACTTTGATGCGGTAGTACTACTGAAACAAAAAAGATTTGAACAGTGTACTAAATAGTGCAAACTGATGTTATAGGCCATAAATGTCTATTTTATAAACAATTTGAAAAATAAAATAGTTCACTATATATTGGGTGCCATATTCTACCTTGTACCTAATTACCGATCCCCCCACCCACGTACTTATACATTTTTTTTCTTCAGAAACTCTCGCGGGCGAACGCACAACTCACTTACATTGTTTTACTACATTTTTACACTATATTTTTGTGGCCCCTGTTCTGCCCCTGAACCCCGTTTTGCCGCCCTCCCCATTTTTTTAAAAGCAGAAGCCTTCACGATCCACTTGTTATACTACTATAAATATTTAGGCAGTTTGTATAGAATACTAGTATGTACCTAAAAATAGTCTATTATGGTAAAATACCATACTCCACGTTTCTAACTTAAAATCTTAAAATACATAGGCCTGGTTCCCATACAAGCTTTCTTTCCTAATGTTACGCAATTAGAGGATGATTTTCCGAAAACGCTGATACAACTGACATTTAGCTAACCATAGAACGTCTGTGCAAAATGTTATGCTTGTAGACCCGACCCACCAGTTAAAACTGTGCGTTGCCTGCCAGTCAGTGTTAGAAATTTTATTAGTTAGGTATGTCATTATCGCGCTCTAGCAAATGACGTTACCTTACTATAAATTCATAAATCCATACCATCTGACAGAGGCAATTAAAACTATTATAAATGTTTAATTGTTTATTAATTAAAATACAGTAATAACCGGATAGAAACATTTTTTTTGCATTGAGAAGAGGAAGTTATTGCAAAATTAATTTATTGCTAGGGGAAAAAAATATAAGTACGTGTTTTCAAGTATTTTTTTTTTTTTTTTGGGCATTAAAATGTTACACAATGTCTCACAATTTTTCGGGGTATTGAAGATACAGCACAAAAGCTATAGAACTATGTGGGCACACTAATTCATAAGTTACGTGTGAATTGTTGTAAGAAGAGAAGAGGAAAAACTTTTACGGCTACGAAAAATACCACATTGATTAAATCCTTAACGACGACACAAGACAATATTGACAACAAAATGTTAATCTTCAGATAGGCTGAAGCTCAAAATAATATCTGAGACGTCAGCTTCTCAAACAGGTTAAGGCCATCATCCATAATTTATACTTCTACGATAGTTATTTCTTTTACTCCTAAATGAGAGCAGCTGTCGAAAAACTGCTGCAAAGTTTTGTTAGAAATAGCGTCCTATACTATGGCAACACATTTTTTAAAGACAAAATACACAATGGTATCAGCCAATTATTCAATTATGGAACCTTCATAAATGAACCAATTAGCCATATGTATATAAGTTTTTATCCATAACAATTTATACTACTACATGGTAAAAACCATTTTTAACAAAACTGTGCAAAAGTTTTCCGATATCTGCTCTCGTTAAGGAAAAAATAATAAGCTTTTTTCCTCCGTCCGAGGCACGGCAATGAGGGAAGTGATGAGTCGACTTAACACACGCGTTAAACACCGAAGCGATGACACCATTATTTTATCAACGGAAAGTATACGTTAAAAAGTCCAATGAAAGTATCTTATTGTTTTGTTTTAAGACTACAGCTGGTATTTTTCCCGATACACAGAAATGCCACAAAGAAATTTTTTCCACTTTTGAGGAGCTAGTAATGTTTTTAACAAGCGGACGGTATTTTTAAAACGATAGAGACGTAGTTTGACGTGTGCGTTCTTATAAGTAAACGCATATTGGAAACACGTTCAATAGTTATACACGTTAAAACACTTTTTGTACCACGCTACGGCAAGCTCATGTGCCAGATCCAACTAAATCTTATCTTAAATACGGGAAACCTTATATATATCCGCACCCTAAAAATCAGATTGTTACATTAGTTAAAGTCTGCAACACTTGGCATATATCCGATAAAACACGATAAGATCGTGTCCTGACAATAAGAAAGGATCTAATGATGGGAACGGCAAGCACCAGCACGTACGAGGAGTTCATGAACCTCGGAGGTAGAGAATTCATGTTTTGGTTCGTGTTTTGGTCAGGGATCACGCACGAACGTCGAACTCCGTTGATAATCTGTACGAGGGAATGAACTGTGCTGAACTATGGCGAGGACGTCCTTCAGGCCTTCGCGCTCAATAATGTCGCGACCAGTACTGCTGTAAGATAAAATAAGCTAAAATGGCAGACAGCAGTATAGTGAAAATTCTAAACGACCTCTAAGTGTAAATATACGTTATCGAATAAAATAAAATAAAAAACACAGCTACAAGAGTATACCTACATATGGGACATGCAATATTTCGACGATCATGAAAACTATTAGAAAAATTACTATGTGACTTAGCACTTACAGCAAATCATAGATACCGGCACATAGTTAATTTTGAAGTAGTTAACTCAATTAGGTCTCTTATGGCACTTAGATCGCTTAGAATTTCCACTCTACAACTGAGGTTGTACTTTCCAATGTCATGTCACTGTTACCGTATACTATTTGCGAGGTGTGTAGTTTTAGGTTTAAGGCCAGGCAAATAAATAAAAACACACAGCTATAGTCTTACCAATCAATATTGAGCCAACGATTTTGCGTTCTTAAGAGCCAGGGGGTTAGTATCATGTTGAAATAATAGACATGAGAAATTAAAACACAGGAAACTGTATGTTATATTTCTGACTAAATTGTGCCCGGCCGTATAAAGTTTAATTTTTACACATGGTAAATGGATGCTCCAAGCTCATGAAAACTCGCTCTTCATTACTATAAAAACCAACACCGAACGAAATATAAGTTTTGCCCCACAACAGTGTTAGGACACATTGATATTTATTTGCGACGTAGAATTTTTAAACAAAAAATAGGGATGAGAAAGGGTTTTTTATGCTTATCCATGTAACTCCATAGTAATTATTAAACATTACTCTGGTACATGCCAACAACTGATATCAACAATCAGCATCACTTCTAGTATTATAACAATTTAAGCGTAAGAATACATACACTAACACAACACCGGCGCTACATTCTTATCGAAATGTCAAAATCTTGTCTTCGCAGCTTAAGGGTGTACAATAGAACAAATACGTACAGAAACTTAATACGTTACCACCGATCAATGTCCACGGTATTTACGATTCACAATTCACAAACAACTTTCAATTCTTGCTTCTTTAAATAAGTAAACAAACCTTAACTAAGCAAGTATTTCAAATTTCTCAATGAAATACGAGTAGACTGAAGGAGAATACGGTTACTGAGAATCATAGACTAACAACACAGAGTTATAGACTACACATGCATTATTTTTAAAAAAAATTTTAACAATACTGAAAATAACGTTTTTTTTCCAACGGAACCTGGACACTTCCTACAAACTTCTACTTACGACATGCAATATAACTATTCCTCTTACCTCTAATATAAATAAAGATAGCTATACTATGAACCAACACTACGTACAACATACTTCTAATTCTTCCATATGCCTACACTCCAAAATGTGCGTTGCTGAAAACCACAATTTCAAAACGGCTGAGTATACTGAAGAGCTGTCACAACACGATAAACCACCGAGAAATGTTTCGCGCCTGAATACATTTTTCAAGTCTTCCTCCTAATTCCAAGGATTAGTTGTCTTTTTTTTTTTATTTCAGTGAAAATTAACAAAATGGCTGCTTTTATAATGAGTTACAGCTGCTAGTTTTTCCGTGCAGAAACTTCAACGTTGTCTTCAGGCACGCATAAGGGTTTTTATTTTCATAAGCGCGATGAACATTTTTTAAAGTCGCAATCAGATAGTCGCTGACGCGGCAGAAAGACCACCCCGGAAGAGCGTCAAACATGTAGTGGTGAGTGTGGGGAAGTTAGTCTTCAAGGCAAATAAATCTAATGTGTACTGGTTCTGCGATAATTATTTTTTAAGTTTAAAAGAGAACACATTTCAAAGACTACATTACCCAGTGTTTTGGGAATACCTTCTACTATATGTTGACTAGTTATTACCGCCACAATTTTGTCGCGGAAATATTTTGTTACAGTTTCGTTTCAATGCCTTTCGTGCAGATAGCCAGCTTTGTTTCAAGGTTATTGGCTGTGTATCTTTGTTCAGACACGTCTCTCATTTGACTGCACCAATCAGAATAAGGATACTATGACACAATGTCTGTGATTTGCCAGTAGAACTCTAAGACAAGTAAAGCATCAAATCACTGACCACGAAGCAGAGCTGCAGATGTACACATACGCATTGACAATAAATGACGAGAAATTCTTTTCGTCACAAAATCGTGACTACTTAATATTTATGAAGACGACACATGTTTAGTTAAGCTATTAACTAAATTAATGAAATCTTCGTAAATTAACTGATTAGCTGAAATTATACAAGTTCTTCCCCGAAAAAAAAAACTTTTCAACAAAACGGTAAAACAGATAAGGCTAAAAAAAAAAAAAATAATAATTACCGTAAAAGTCGTACACAAAAGAGGCACCGTGGCTGTTACTTGTCTGCGTGTTCACGTCGATCCCGCAATATTACTTCTGACAGACACCTGCTCAAGGTCGTTAGGCTAGACTTCAGGACCTGTCTCCTACGTCATAAAACTCGCCGACAGCCGGCCGTGTCGATCTGTCGCTAGGCCGCAGCCGAGGTGTACGGAGCTCCGCCGTCTCGTCTCCCAGACCCACGTGAGTACCGCAGCCTCAGACACGTGTAAGTACTTTATCCAGACAACTGTCATCACAATAACGAGTGCACGCTGATCAAGTGGTAAAATACACATTCTATAGGCGCTTATGAGAATTCACTCGCTGGAGTGGGGTAGGTTGTCTCAGTCGCGTGTGTGACCAGGTTTTGTCAGGGGCTGCGGTGGTCTAATGGTCAGACCACTCGCCTCCCACCAAGGCGATCCGGGTTCGATTCCCGGCGGGGTCGATTCCCGGCGGGGTCGCATGTGGAAATCGTGCCGGACGATGCCGTTAATCAGCGGGTTTTCTCGGGGATCTCCTGTTTCCCCCGCCCTTTCATTCCGGTGCTGCTCCATACTCACCCCATTGTCACCACTCACCAGAGCTAAAGACCTCGTTGTTAAGAGCTGAACAAAATCTCTCACTCACCAGGTTTTGTAGAATATCATGATTTGATAACCCTTGCAATGCTATTCAAGTTTTTTTTAATTATGGGAATAAAAAAGTTTACACATTTTTCACACGATACATTATTTTCCCATTTGCTACATTCTGTGCATTATTTACACGTATTATGTTTCTATTTAAGTATATTAGTTTTAGTAGTTGACCGAGCGACTATCAGTTAAAATTTCGGACACGTGTAAACTAACCTGGGGTAATATTTCAGGCTGACCTATCCTACCTTCGTGAATTTTCATAAGCGTCTTATGTTAGACGTTTACAAAAGCTGACGAACTAGAATCACACGTGCCCTTGCGCCAATGTACGTAAAAACACTTTTAATAAGGCCGAAATGTCATTATTACGAGCTGGCGTGTGAACATTATTGCATCGTGTTAAGAGAAAAGTTTATTTTAAGAAATACTACTAAACGTGTGTTCAATATCTTTATGTACGAAAAGAAAAGAAATTTAAAACTGTGCTTCTCTATTTTTGGAATTCTTGATTTCAAGCTTAGAAACATCTTAGAAACTTGGCTTCGAGGCACTCAAAATGGCTAAAAGCAGCCTTTTCAGACTGTTGTCACGTGAAAAAAAAAAAAAAAAAAAAAATACAAACCGGAATCGTAAAACCAAAAATAGAGAAGCATGCGATGGACTGTACTCGCACACTTTTCGTAAATAACAACAAGTAGAGATGTGAAATTTCGCGAAATCAATGACCTGCATGTTAGAATCAAATATCCTATGCATACTCAAACCCTGTCTATTAGTTCATTGTCTGCTGTTCCACTGAGTAGCAGCTAGTGGCAGTGGAGTAGCTAGGATTCGAGTTTTTCGGGGGGAGGGGGATTCAAATGGAGAATTTTATAAAGTCTCCCCTCTTGAAATCACTGCCCTAATAATTGCACATGTAGTTTCGCTTTCTTTTTTTTATGGAACTACTACTTTCTTTGATTAAGCATAAAAGTAAAGACATGAAAACTTGACTATTATCTCATTTCTATTATAATAAAAATTATGTTTCACATTTCACATTCCGTAGACTGATACTGAAAGAATACACGTCACTGACAAAGTAACAACATCACTTGATCGACCCGCAATAGGCCAACCGTCCAAACCATCTTAACAAGCGGCAAAAGGGTGCTAAATGGGGGAGTTAAAAATTAATAATTTGTATAAGTATCTATATTTGTACGAGATATGATTTGTTTTAAAGACATACATATTGACATTTTATAATAAACTTTATTCAAGCTTTCATTACCTTAATATATAAAATGAAGTGTCCTAACTGACACACTCACTCACTCTCTCACTCACTCACTCACTGCCCAAACCGCTGGACCTAGAGCCATGAAATTTTGAGGGAAGCTTCCCCTTGCCCCGTAGGCACCCACAAAGAAAGGATTTTTCGAAATTCGATAATTAAGGGGGTGAAAGGGGGTGAAACGTGTTTTCAAAGAATCCCTGATAACTCTTTAACCGGGAAAGCCATCATAATTTTTTTAACTTCATAATATTGCGCAAAGAAATGCATATTTGGAGATTTTTCGATTTTGCGAAATTCGAAAATTAAGGGGGCGAAAAGCCGTAAAATGTGTTTTTCATAAATCCGTGATTCCTCCTAAACAATTTCAGATAGTGAGGTGACTTTTTCTTTAAAATGATGCTTAAGTAAATATCTAAAAAGTTTTTTTAGAATTTTTTCAAATTCGTCCTTGGAAGCTCTTAAAAAATATAACGTGTTTTTAATTAATCCCACTTATCTCCTAAACCAGTGGAAATATTGAAATGGTCTTCGCTTTAAAATAAATCTTACGTAAATATAGAAAAAGTAATTTCAGGATTTTTCGAAATTCGTCCTTGAAAGCTGTTCAAAAAATAAAACGTGTTTTCAAATAATCATCTGCACCGCTTATACCCGTTGAGATATCGAGATGAATATTTTGATAGGAATGAAGCTTATGTAAATAACTACAAACCAAATTTAGGATTTTATGAAATTCGAACATTAAGGATGTGAAAAGCAATAAAATGTTACAGTCTCCCGAAAAAAGAAAATGATCACGGAGAAATAATTCAACAGTTGTTTCTTTTTGCCAACCTACTCATAAATGAAACCTCTTGGACTGTAGCCTGCACATACGAAAATTACCACGGCCTGCCTTTAAGCATTCACTCAGGCACTGTATAAAGTTTGAGGTGTGGAAGGGGTAGGGTTACGGGTTCGTATCCCGTGCAAGACGTTACGATGGGAATTACTATGACATTATACGAGCATATTGCGCGCGCTCTTTACACTGAGCTAAGACATTTTATAGTTCATTGTTATTGAGTACACCAACTGTTAAATGCCTTCATCACATATTTTATCCATAGTTACTGTTTACATTACACAATTTCACGCGGGCAAAGCCGCAGCCTGCCAGCTAGTAGTTGTATAGTTGCGTGTCAAAGACCAAATATGCGTACAACGGTTTTATGCTAGAAAGGAAAACCAACTGACTTACAGAAATTAAAAAAAAATTTACACTAAAGAACAGTGTCACGGACTACACCAAGACATGCATAAACACCGCATTGAACTTGTATAAAAATAAATTTCAAATAAAAAATTGCAAATTTTTCAAACTTTATATGACGCGGTTTTTATACACGTCTTGGTGTAGTCCGTGACACTATTCTTCAGCGTAGGTCGTAGATGCTTTCATTTCTGTAAGTCAGCTGATTTCCCTTAGTGTCATAAAACCTTTTTATACCGATTTGGACTTCGACACGTCATTATACAAACCTATGTAAGGGTCATTCCATGCCAATTCAACGAGGTCATGTCACCCACCACTTTAGATTTTAATGAAACTTTTTCTATTAATTCCCTTTATTGTTAACAGAAACCCCCTGAAATATTTCAATTGTATCTCTAATAGTTTACATTTTACAGATTTTTGAAATTTGATGATATCTGCATTTTCAATTTCTCACGAGGGACTCAAGTCAAATGTACTCACATTTTATTTTGTTTCTCCACTATAAATAATAAGATGTCTTTGAAATTATTCACAAATGTAAAGGAAATTATAAGGATTTCAGAAAAAAATACCCCATTTCTTAAGATATACTACAAATTACAAAAAAAAAAAAATATTAAGCATTTGAGTATTGATTGTTTTATGTGGAAAATGGATGTTTAGAAAATCTTGATTTTCAAAATGTGGGCAAGATGGAACCCAAAGTTTCTGATGTTCAAAATGGTTGCAAAGACGTGTACTTTCTTCACAAAGAATAAAATTGGTGTTTTTTTTACTCCGTATAATTTTTTTTTTTAATTTTAAATTGAAAAATATAGTAGTAAGTAGCATTTTTGTGCAAATGTGTGACTTAAAAATACTTGTCATTAAAAATTCAATGCAAAAAAGATGTTTAACATTAAATCTAACATATTATTAGTTATTACAGTAATTTTCCTCAAAGTTAAGACTTTTAAGTTTTAACAGTATTTGAAGGAAACGATCAA
>PNEQ01104544.1:0-19718 GCA_003012365.1 Medauroidea extradentata
CCGGCGTGAGTTATTTGGCCATGGCCAATTCAGGTCTTTAGGGAGCTAGACCCCTCAACCAGCCGCCTTTTCAGCTTTTCAACCACCATCATCTCGACGTGGAGGATCCAGGGGGAGCACGCCACACGGGCGGCAGATCCACGGCCACCACCATCAGCAGCCGGCATTGCGAGAGGCGTAGTTGTCTCTCTCTATCACCTTCCCCTCTGCCCTCACCACAAACACGTCAACCACCATGAGTACTAAAGTACTATTTTACCTAACAATCATCCACATAATTAAAAATTTTTTGAGAATTTAGAAATTTGTTAAATTTACAGTAATTTTAAAGAATAATTTTTACGAATAATTATGAGAACATTTGAAAAAAATAAATTATTAAAACATTGTATAGACTCTCATATGACTAAAAAGCAACACAAAATTTTTTCTGCGACGTCACACGTCCATCACAAAGGCCAGTGTCATAATTGGTTGCATGGCAACGTCACTGGGACATCACAGTATGACTTCTGTAGAGGGTAACCGAAATGTGACATTGCGAAGTCGTTGCGACGTTTCTGTCACCTATCTAACAATGTATTTTGCTTTGCTTCCCTTGTTGTTTGGCTGTAGTTCATCAAGTTACCGAGAATGTCGTACTTTTTGGCGCTGTTTTCCGGGCGGTCGGACTCAAACTCCGTCCATTTTTTTCCATTGTTAAATTTATAAAGTAAATAAAGATTGCTGGAGTCTTTTCTTAAATTTGTGAACGAAGAAAGTATTTCATAAATTGATAAAAAATATGGTTTCTTAAATTGTTTATCTTAGCAGAAAGGAAGTGGGCGGAGTTTAGTCCGACCGCCCTAACATCAGCGCCAATAAAACATAATATTCTCTGTAGCTTGGCAAACTACAGCCAAACAAAAAAGGGGGTCAAATATCCAGGCGAGTGTCCAGACCTGTACTTCTACGGCCATGCTCGGGAGCAATAACACAATGTTTATTAATTGATAACCGTTAAAAAATAAGATTATTTTAAATAACGTTCATCTTAAAGGCCGATTCACAATAAAGTTAACTTGGACCTCCTTACGTTACCTTTGCGTTAACTTTACAGAAAAATTTACCGCGGATTTTACCGATGTTTCACATTGAAGTTAAGGAATTAAGTTGAGTTACAAGGCTGTGTTACAAATGCAGCAAGACTACTGACGATCATAGCAATATTTAAACTTAACGATGTTATTTGAGTCGCAAAATATTTACATATACAAGTGGTAACGTAAATTAATAACGAAAATGATTCGCAAGTACCTGTTTCAGTTATGTACCGGTGTTGTAAATATGTAATAAATTACCCTTGTACACTACACCTTACTTACCAACTAGTTTTTTTTATTCTCACATTACACATGCTTTATTTAAGAGTGATTCTGTTGCGATTCTATTTATTTCATGAAATGGGAGGACTAAACTTTTAGTTTAACGTCTTTCATGAGACTGGTTAGACACTTGTTTGATATTTTTTCAATATGTTTGCTGTCTACACATATCATACCTACCTCAGTGAACAGCGAACTTGCAAACCATCTAGTTAAATATATTGTAGGGTCCTTGAACGAATGCTTTGGCAACACATTAGCTCTGAATTATTTATAAATATATGATAACGACTCACTAAACAATCATAACCACACATGTATTAGACAATGCACTCACAAATATCATGTCACACGAGTAACAAATCTTACATGGAATTAAAAATATTATTTACTTACAATTACAATAACAAACATTTTGCTTTCATCACACTTCAGAACACAACTATGACAAATTGACTTCTTTTCGTACACCCTTGTACATGCACAACACGAGAGAGCAGCACACAATTTGAGGTTACGAGAAACGTCTGTAAAACCTTAGTTTTGGCGCGATAAAATCTCGTAGGCAATAGCCAACAAAAGAACAACTTCGCTTCTGATTGGCTGTTCTTAACTTTACCTTTACGTTATGTTGAAGTTGACTCAACTTCGACATTTATAAGTTACCGTTGCATCGCTGATAATTCTATGTGAAAACACTGCAGCGTGACCTATATCTCAACTCAGCAGTAACGGAAAGGTAACGTAAGAAGCTCCATGTTAACTTCATTGTGATTCGGCCTTAAGTCTGTGTGCCTGATATATAACCGTGCCAACGAAGGTACACAGTGCAAAGAGGGTAAATATAGCTTTAGGCTGGGTAGGCATTTAGCCAGTTAATTTATTAATTAGGCAAGCTTGTAATTGCTTGACAACGAGGGATTGTTGAAAAGTTTTCGTCTGCTGCTGTTTTAACAGTGCCAGTCTGCTCTTCATTAGCTCTTTCTTATAGGTTTAGCGCTCGTGTAGTGTGCATTAAGTCGATATATTTATTAAGTAGTTTCTACACTCCCATTAACTCCTCGGCCCCCCCCCCCCCGCCGTGGAAGAGCTAGGAGTAAGGTTCAGTGTCCTCACGCCCTGCAACGAAATGCATCTAAAGGTGGCTAACAAGCACCTAGAATGATCACTGCCTGTCTCATTCATACGAGACGAGCTGCGTGACCTAGGTTACCAGCCAATCCACGTAGAGCCCAAGAGTCAAGGTCGAGGACTATAAGCGCCCTGAATGTCCCCCCCCCTCAACCAAATGCAGCAGCTGCCAGCACTTCTGCCACAGCAGTAAAGGTCTGCCAAGTCCCCATGCGCTCCACCATAACACAGTAGATTAGGGTAGGTTAGGAAAAAAATTGATTGAGCCAAGGAATTCTACCCCACTTTACCCAGTGGGAAATAAACAATTGAAACTCTATGCTCGAGTTTAATTCCTTCAACTCCCTTCTTTCGCCTCCCTGGTGCCTGCTCCTCCTTGGAGGTAGCGGCCCACTGTACCATCCTGGTGCTCACTCCTTTAACGAGGTATTGGTCCAATCCAACTCCTGGTGCTCGCTCCTTTAACGAGGTAGCGACCCACTCCTGTTCAGGTGCTCGCTCCATTTAGGTGGTAGTGGCCCACTGTTTACACCTCGGTGCTCGCTCCATTTCGATGGTAGCGGCCCACTCTTTCTGTCCCGGTGCTCGCTCCATTTTGATGGTAGCAGCCCATTCCATTCCTTCCATCTGGAGAATCCATTCATATCCTGTGCTATACAGAATTTGTATATAAGGTGTACTGTATGACAGACAGCTCAGTTCCAACCACTTTTAATAGTTGTGGTATGTACCAGCCCATAATAGGTACCAACAATCATTCTCTCCAGACAGTGGCACACAGGGTACAGCCTGGCGGACGACCCTGACCCTGACATTTCACGAATCTCATGCTGGTACGAGAATAACCGGAATTGGCCAGCTGGCGCCCATCCTAACTCTCAGAATCACCGCTCCCACAAACCCTGTGACGACCGCGCGTGTCAAGTTGGTACTTCACTGTGGGTGTCATGTCATGTTAACAACCAATCAGAATTCTTTATTAAAGAATAAAAATAAAATATACAATTTTGTATACATTTATGACTAGCTTCGTTTCATTCAAACTTGTTGCTGCACTTGTATAGCTGGTGTAGTGCAGCTGCACCAAAGTTCTGTCTCGATGTATGCTGGTGTAGGTAAACCAGTGCTGTTGAATGAACTTACTTTAGGCGAATTTTATGCCGCATGTATCCCTAATCTACACCAGCTACACCTCATACAGAACAGGAGTAATTTTTCTGTAACAATTTTATTGGTGTAGCTACACCAGCTTGAATGAAACTCAGTAAAACTCTAATATGACATAGTGAAACAACATGATGACTGATATCCTGTGGAATATGAAACACGAAACGAAGCTATTATTTTGTGGTTATTCTTAAATTTCTAGAAAACAGGAGTGTGGTAAAGGATATTTGTTTTTGATTTACACACATGGGCAGTATTAATTTTCATTTTAAAATCTCACTAAGAAGTCGGTTTCATCAAATTCTTCAAACAAATCAATCACCAGCTGAAATATTCCATGGTCGTGGCAGACATTCTACATTGCCAGCAATATTTGCAATCTAAAAAACACAATTAACCTCCTCAGCATAATCTTCCGATTCTTCCACTGCATCAATTTTCATTGATTACATAGGTTTTTAGGCTGTGCATAAAAATCTGGCCTCTGATTTCGGGCGCCTAGCTTTAGGCAAGGTTTAAAATATTTAAGTTGTGCTTAAGTGTTGGTGAAACGCTGTACTACGTTAGGTAAACCTTACCTCACATTAAGTCATACCTACATTTTAGGATGCATTGGTGAAATAGTTGATAACTAATAAACTTTCTGTTTAAAACACATGATTAGTTATTTGCAGCATAGTATTTCTGTCTTTCGGTGTGAACACAAATGACTTGTTTTTAAACATGTACATTCACATGATATCCTGCACAAGGAATATCATGATACACAATTTATCGAAACAAGTATTTTTTTTATCAATTTATGAAAGACTTCAGCTGGAGTCACAATAGGCATATTTTAGCTGTTGAATTGTTAACAAGCTGTTAGCAAGTGAATACGTAAACTGTTTGCATTTACAAGACATCGCTAAAATGCAATATTCAGTGAACAGAAATGGCTACCATCATGGAGTTACGAAATTATGTATTTGCTAAGGCCTTATCTGGAAAATAATTGGACTGTATGAAGCAAAACACTTCTTCACGAATAGGTTTGTTGGAAAGTAAACAGCTGTCACTATTTTATTATGTGTACAACATAATGAATTGTAGAAGGAAATTTAATTATGAAGTTGCATAAAATGAAAAATTAATATTGCATAATTTTATTTCAAAATAACTTAAATCTCGTCCATATTGCGCATAAATTCAGTTTGTTTTGATTTAAGATTTCATCAAGAATAAATAGGAAATGATTGTAAAGCTAAACATTCTGTGCCTGTAACCGTCCTCCTGCTACGGTTGCCTTAAACGAGCAAACGCCCTCAACCTGTTTGCAGCATCTTTACAAACACTGTTGTAAACAGAAGCTCTAAAATGCTCTGTTCACAGGTACAGTTACCAATTCAACTACTAAAATATGCCTAATGATCCGCCGCTTCCGTCAGTCATCCGCCCGTCTGTACTCTGTCCGTCCGTCTGCAAATCGAGCGATTCACAGCAATCCGTCATCCGTCCGTCCTTATTCCTTACATTTGCAATGCTAACAACCCTTACAGCACACTTGGTTGCAGAAACGCTGCCACAAAGTTGTATTGTTTCATTTTGGTTGCATGTCTATTGTCATTGTTGCAGTAATGTTTCTAAAAGTACCAACGTTTCAGTTTTTATTGCGTTGATATTGAGGTTTTTTGTAACGTTGCTACAACATTGACAATGGTCACCTACTACCTGGTCAAGACCTCTCCATTGAGATTCTGTTTTAAATAAGTTTTTAAATAATTTTGAACTACGACTTATTTATGTAATTATTATTTTTGTTATAAATTTAATTATTTTTGAGGTCTTCTTAATGCTAATTAATTTTATTCATTAGTTTAATTGCCATTTTGACTTGTACATTTAATGATGTACTTGCTGCCATTACCACCAATTTGTTTGGGTGCTTTGCTTGTTTTACTTGCTGTTGTGTGTATTTTTATCTTGTGCTAGTTTGTGGGGTATTCAAAGTACATTCTGTCTTTTATCTCATTTATTAAACTTTTAGGAAATGTTATTGTAAACGTTTGATTTACAACAAATGTTCATGCCAATAGTGCTGTAGCATCCTAGTATAGGTGTTTGATGAATATTATTTATTGTTTATATATCGTGTTACAAGTTTAGTTTTAATTATGTTAAATGTCGTTTATAAATGATAATTATTCGTGTTTCATAGCCAGAAGTGGGTCTTTATATATTCTACAACCCAAATAATCATTGATGCAAAGTTTCCAAATAATCGTTTATGCAACACTCCCTAATCAACATTACTGAACTATCCTCAAATTAACGTTGCTGTAACATCCTTAAATCAGCGTTCCTGCAGTGTCTGCAGATCAACGTTGCTGCACTTGCTTTAGAACCGTAGAATAAAAACTGACATTATCCTGTTGCAGCAATGTTGCTACAATGTTTCAGTTATTTCATTCAATATTGCTGCAACGTTGAAAATTTTTTGTTTGATGTTGCTGCAATGTTGCTACAACTTATATTTGCTGTATGGGAAATTACAAACAGAAAATTAATGTGGAAAAATTTTAACAAAATGTTTGTTTACAGATTTTTTTATTTTTATATCAGCTAATAATTGCAGCCTTTTTTTTTTTACTGCCAATAAATTTTGCCAGCATAACTATTTGCAAATAAAAATATTGACTTTTCATTTGAATGTGCACTATGGAATAAAATAATTTGGATTAGTATTTTAATTTTTGCCAAATGCCAAAATGATCACGTTCATATATTAAATACCAATTTACAGCTCTAACACTACAAAATTTATACAATCAAACAAACATCACAACCTTCTTATTTACATAAAACAGTTAAAACAATCGTCACCATCATTAGAAGGCTGCACATTCATCCGTCAAAAGTTAGAGCTTGTCAAGCTTTCGACTGACGGATGGAAATTTTGAGTCTTTTGATTGGTTGATATTCACATGACTGACTGACGGAAGTGCGACTGATGGGTGAGATGGATGATTGTGACTCCAGCTTTCCTTCGCTTACAATCGCAAAGCATGGCTCCAGTCATCTTCATTTACATTATTGTAAAAACTGGAAAAAAGTGTGAGGGAAGTGGGAGGAGTTTGAACCCGAACGACTCGATTGCACACCAAAGACTCACAGCACTATCGTTAACTTGGTGAACTGCAGCAAAAAACAAGTTGGTCAAGCAAAATGCCTTTATCAGATAGGCGAGTGTCCACATTCCAGACCTGATCTATAGCCGTGACCATGGTCTTCCATGGTTTTGGTGTAAACATACTAGGTTTGTTCGCGAGGTCTGTTAGTTTTGTGCCAGTTCTGCTAGTTTTCTACCAGAAGGCATTCGTTTTACTAGAAGTGTTTTTTTGGTATGCTGTTCGGGTGGGTCTAGCAGATGCCAGTTTTGCCAGAAATGACAGCCATTTCTGCCCATGCTCGGCGAGCAAGGGCAGAACAGGCAGCGAAATAAAAAAAGTCACATGACGATGCTTGTTCAAAACAAACTCTCTCGTCCCGTGCTAAAAAGTGATACAATTTTTGTCCCTGCTGTAATAATCCAGTAATAGAAGAATTGTGCAAATTATTTTGTTTTCCGAATTAATTAAAATCACCGTAGTCACAAACAAAGCCAGATAATGTTGCAGCGTACTCGTAGTTCTTTTGTAAATAGTGACGTGTTTAACATAATGGTAAACGTGCATCCAACCTACATTTATTTTTTTGTGGTCATTTTTTAAAATAAATCTAAGATTACGTTATGTGATTTTGTATAATGTCTTACGAATTCGTCTACGAGTTGTTTTACACATTAAATGCCTTTCCCAGGCATTTAGTGAAGAAATCTTAAAACACATCAATATGGGAATTTGACAGTAAAATCGTAGAATGTAAATTTCGTATTATTTGGAGAAAATTAACAAAGCTTGTCCTTTAACAAGTCAAATTACCCCACAAAATGTTGCAGAATAGGCCTACTAAGTACGAACATGTCATCACTACCAGAG
Organism: Medauroidea extradentata; assembly: GCA_003012365.1. Lineage (NCBI taxonomy): Eukaryota > Metazoa > Arthropoda > Insecta > Phasmatodea > Phasmatidae > Medauroidea > Medauroidea extradentata. Next base: position 7,679 of record PNEQ01104544.1, read on the forward strand.
TGCAGAAAGTCTTTAAAAATAGGATACCAAAATTCGTAATTTTAACCATTTTATGGTAGGCCTAGCTCAAGTTGTTGTTTAACACTTTCCATAAAGAGTATTTTATAGTTACGACTTCATTTTAGGAGGCAGAGGTACAGAAATCTACATGGTATGGACACACAACACTGTAGGATAGGAACACTATACATGGACATATAAAATCATGTAGCAGGGGTATAGATGTACATAAAGAAGGGGAACAGAAAATTGTAGGATAGGATCACAAAAATGTGGGGCAGTGACATTAAACAACAATATGTAGGGTAGGACCACTAAAAATATGGGGCAAGGTAATTAAAATATTGGAGCAAAGATACAGAAATATGTAGATCAGGAGAACAGAAAGTTGTAGTTTAGGACCACTAAAAATGTTGAGTAGGGACATTCAAGATCTTGAAGCAGGGGTGCAGAAATATATAGGTTAGTAGAACAGAAAGTTGTAGGATAGGATAACTAAAATTGGATAGGGACATTTAAAATCTTTGAGCAGAGGTACAGTAATATGTAGGGTAGGAAAACAAAGTTGTAGGGTAGAATCACTAAAACCTTAAGCAGGGACATTAAAATCATGGAGCAGAGGTGCAGAAATATGTGTGGTAGGACCATCAAAAATGTGGGGCAATGTCATTAAAATCATAGAGCAAAGGTAGGCCTACAGAAAAATGTAGGGTAGGAGAATAGAAAGTTGTAGGGCAGGACCACTAGATATGTTGGGTGCAGACGTTAAAAACCTCGGAGCAGATGTACAGAAATATGTAGGTAAGGTAAGTGGACAGAAAATTGTAGTGTAAGTCCACTAAAAAAAGTGGAGGCAGTGACATTAAAAACATGGGGCAAGGGTGCTACAAATTATGGGGGTAACAAAATGCATGCCAAGAACATTCCATGAACCATTATATTATTAACCTTTAGTAGCACGCATTAAAAAAATTTTGCCCATATAAGCTAACAACCCCACAAAAATCAATCGCCTACAATTAACAAGATGTTACAACATTACTTACGAAAAAATTAGCCAGTCTCTAATGTTCGTCAGCAGCAAAGTTGTTTAGGCCTACCTATGTGAATTGCCTCTGACTAATGTAGCCTATTGTGAAATTTCACTAGTATGAACATTCCTACAAAAATTTATAAAGACGATTTTAATGCATGCATCATAACTTCGTACGTTGTATTAATTTTCGCCCTATGTGCTGAAGAATGAATGTTAACAAATCGCAAGGCCAATCAAAAACGTATTTTCCAGCTATTGGTATTAAATTCGTTCGTCTCCGACGCTATTAGTTTGCGTGGGAAGTCCTGCGATCTCTTGTTTTCCATTATTAGGCCTAAACGAAAGTTATTGCATTTATTAACGTAATTACGAAAATACGTCGGGAAGCTAAGCTGAGTTTTCAATACTAAACTTTCAAAACAAACTTTCGGGGGTGTTTTTCAAAACAACATTCTTGTTTACAACCAGATATCGTTCTGGTGGTCACAGCCACTAGCAAATGCCCGTCCTGCCATTTCGTTGCCAACGAAAAATGGCACTTGCCTTCAGCTGGTAAAACTGGCAGCCCACGCGAACAAACGTACTATTATTATGCTATTGATGGCAAGTAATCGCTTGAATTTACATGTTAAACTATATACTTGTTATTGTTTATTCTTTTTTTAAACACATGTATTTTATGATACATTTACTTGCTGTTTTTTACGTGTCAAAAGCCACGACTGTTTTGTTTCAGTTGGTTTGTTTTGATTTTGTGTAATATCGTCTGCAAGAGCGTGTTTGAAGTTATGCTACAGAGTAAATAAAATTCTTTGGTTATGCAGAAATTACGTGATATGTCGTGTGTTCAGAAGCAACCTCTTAAAAGGGTAGAAATTGCTTTACATAAATTTAATGACGTTGCAGTTCCACATCATGTTGATTTGTTGCAACGACATAAAACCAATATTGAGAAGGTATGCGTAGTTTCGTAGGAGTAAAATGTGAAACGAAACAAGAACATTACATGCAGTAAGATTATAATCTTCTAAGGCAATTTAATTTCTAATGTCATAATAATTTGCCAACACGTATGGATTCTTGTCTGGATAACGGTTTTTCCAATATAACAAGGGGTAATTTTGCTATTAATGTAGAGCATTTTCCATTTTCGGATCATTCTGCTTTGTGGTATAAGTTAAAAATATACAAACATGACTATTCCTATTTGAATCAAACTAGAACCGATTTTAAAAAAATGCCTTTATATAGGTATAATATGTCTTATAATAATATATTGTATCAATCAATCCATTTATTGTTCATTTTGAGCATTTACAATGCTATAGAACTTGTCAATCATTATGTACATATATATACACACAAATGATATACAAACATTTTTACAAATTAAATAATAGAGATATTTAGGGAACAATCAAAATACAAAATAAAGCACTATAAAAATAATAATAAACTCGGCTGTTTAAAGCTTTGAACACTTTACATTAGTCCATTTTGCCTAACATACATGTCATGTGCATTGGGTTTTGATTGTTTTATAATAAACCATGAGACAATAGAGACATAACATGGACACTTCCAATACAATAATAGGCTAAAGTTTAATAAAATATATCATGCTTCCATATATTCTGGGACACTGTAGAAGGACCCATTCAAGAGGTAATCAAAGAGATGACTTTTAAACTGTTTAAACTTGGTGAAAGTTTCAATTTCAATAGGAAGCTTGTTAAAGAGCCTAATTCCAATATTATTAACAGTTTTTGTATTTTAAAACTGTTTTATTTTATGTAAATTGGATAGCTGAATTAAGTGAAGATTCTGTTAAACATAATGCAGAGAAATGTTTTTATAATTTTTGTGTATATTTTTAAATATTTTTAATTTATGCTTTCCTCTTATTGAAATTAAAAATAATAAAAACATTAAAGCTTCTATAATACACAAGAAATCCGGGTACAATGATAGACTCAGAAATATGAAAATATTGGTAAAAGTGGCATATGACCAATATATAAATAGCAAGACTATAAGTGCAAAAAATAACTATGTAACTATTAAGTCTAAGTGTACCCGAGCTGTTGATGAGTAAAACAGAAGTATAATGCTTCAATAATTATAAATTCGAAAAATAAATGTAAAGCTGCCTGGTCTTTCATTAACAAACATGATTATAATAGAAATAATATTGGTAATGAAACTTACATACAACCTGAAATATTTAATAGATATTTCGTAGATTCCATTAGTAATTAAACCTAATGTTTCAGCTAATGATATGTGTAATTCTTTTCAAATTATTAATGCAAATTTTAAATGGAAATATGTATCATATCATGATGCTCTAGTTATAAATAAGATGAAAAAATCTAGTAGTAAAGATTATTATGGAATATCAAATGATCTAATAAAGGAAATATCTTATAGTATTGTTGAGCCACTTACAATGTGTATCAATATATGCTTGGAACAAGGTGTTTTTCCTAGATGTATGAAGATTTCAAAGGTTATTCCTATTCATAAAAAAGAAGATAAGGCTGTCTTAAGTAGGTCAGAGAAAGTGAAGACATTTTTCCGTTCATCCAAGAGAGCTTGTATCGCTGCTCTGTATTCGGCTGGGACCTCGTTGTCCAGGTCGCCCAGGTGAATTGTGTGTTGGTTGGTATTCGGCCGTCAGTCGACAGCATATACTGTTCGTCGTTCCCCGGCTCCCACGTGTACCCTCTTTGCCACGACCTCTATCACTGCTACTTGTTGCTGCAGCCATGGTTGCCCTAGCACGACGGGCTCTCATAGGCCGTCCACGATCAAGGCTTCAACTTGAGACATCTGGTCGCGTATCCTGATCGTCAGGTCGGTTCGGCCCTGCGTGGCACTGTGCTTCCCTCTGGTGGCCAGCTGTAGCATGCAGGTTCCAGGTCAGATCTGTGATGGATTAACGAGTGTGGATGCGACAAACTTATGGCTGGCGGCAGTATCAACATGCAGCAGCTGGTTGGTTGTTGACTTCGATCAGAATGCGGACTAACTGATCCTCCTCGACTGTTAATTGTCCCAAAATTGGCTCTGAGTCTGTGTTGGTCGTGATCAGGTGTGTCTGGCGATTGACAACGGGGAGGTCAGCATCTGGCCTGCCTCCACGACTGAGGCGTTTCCCGACGGCGGGCATGTGGCATTCCTAACAGGGCAGTCATGGTGCCAGTGAAACGTGTGCGCTGGACAGGTGTGGCACTGTGGTGGTCGAATGTCCTGTCGCGAGAGTTGTGGGGCGGACGCAGGGTCGGCAGACCGCGGCGCCTCAATCACGAGTTGTTGTCTTCGGCCCGTTGGTGTGCCGCTATCACGCATATTTCTGGTGATAAGCCCCTCCTCGTCCGCCCGTCCTAGTGTCTGTAATGGACGTCCCCTCAGTCGATTGACGGCCCTGTCGGAAACAATTGCTCGACGAACATATCCCTCCACACTTTCACCATTCACTTCTGCCAAAAATGGTTGGAGTTCCTGTCGAAGACGTGGGGTTATGCTGTTTAGTGCGTCCTCCGGCGGCGTGGTTGGATAGATGCGCCGGAACAGCTGGATTTTCGTGGCTATGAACCTCTCTGTCGACTTTGTGTCCTTTTGTCGTTCACTATAAAATCGCGCTTGACAGTTTGCTATAGCCTCTGCGGACCCGAACTGATACCATAGGCCATTCGTGAACTTGTCCCATGTCATTGTTGCATGTTTCCATATTCTCCACCAGTCCTTTGCGGCACCATGCTAGTTGCTAATCGCACGATCAACCCACGCCGTAACGTAAACACAGTGTTTCGTACTGCTGCAGAAACTGGTCCACATCCTCGTGCATGTGTCCAGAGAACTCTGGAAATTTCATTATGTCCCCACTCTCTTGGCGGGTTGTCGCGACAGCTCGACACGTAGTCTTTGAGATGCTGGGGGAGGGTAATAGGGTGGTAGGTTTGTATAGCTTTTGACGTACGACCTTGAAGTGGGAGGGGCCTCGATGACACACAAGCGCAAGCGAACACGCCCTCACCGAACGTGACAAGTTCCGTGGCATGCGAACATCTGTGGTGGCGTCTTGTTCGACAAGTCGCACAAGTTGCCATCTGCTTCCCTTGTCTGACACATGTTGGCGAGTCACATACTTCGGCCTGTCTTGCCGAGCTGTGGTCGATAAGCTCCTCCACTTTCATGCTCGGGTTCCCCTTCCGGTTCTCCACGACACATGTGCAGCACTGTTGCAGTACTTCTCCGAAAAGTAAATCAGGGAAGGCTGGTAATCCACACCTAACACACTCCTTGCTGCTCATTGTTTCTAGATCTAACTCAGTGTATTGTTTCTTGCTGTCACTGACGTGCGGGCTGTAATATAGCTGGCTAAACAATGCAACTGTGGCGATTCTGTGGTAAAGTGTCGTCTTCCAGTCATTCTCTGTGTAGGTTGTACGTCAATTTACACTGCAATATTCGTGCCAAAACATTGGGCGCCATGACGCCGTGTCCGGTGAGAGTGAGGTAGGAACAGAGCTGCGTTGGAATGCTCTGGGCGCCACCTGGTTAAGCGTGTAGCCGGTAACACGAGGCTCAATGGGTCGTGGTCTGTATGTACCGGCATGCCCCTCTCTCACCTGGCGAGTCGAAACAGCTGCATATAAGGAAAAGCAGGGAGGACCTGGAGAAAACTACACCTTACATGGACACTTATGGGGCGGTTCACAGCCCCATACCCTAGGGCCTTAAGCGAGCCAGTTCCAAATGGCAAAACAAAGTAGAACACTGTGCCGGATAGTTGCACACGCACGTTACGTAATTCTCGCTGGATGAATCAGAGTCCAGAAGCGCGCCACGTTTCTCTCATTCCATCCGTCGCGGTCGCTGCTTCCAGATTCCTTCTTCATGCGTCGGTAGAGGGAGGGGGCGGCGAAGCCACATGCCCTGCCCCCGTCACTGACTCGCCACACACACTCAAGTACCGCACATCTGCCTTTAACAACCAGCGCACACCTGCCACCGACACACTCTGCGAACACCTACCGTGACCAGGCGCAACTCCACCTGGCCTGTGGCCTGGTACGACGACAATTTCTTGACACATTCACACCATAGACTGTGTGGAATGTATCCTTCATTTTATATTGTCAATAACTCTTTGAGATCTGCTACTTACAACATTTCTTACTCCAAAAGGTATACATTTAAATTAGTACAACTGACAACAAGCTTACGGTAAGTGAATGAACAGAAAAGTAGGCCTACTATTTTCATTGTTTGTTGTTAGGTTGTACTTTTTGGCTTCTTCCATGAACTTTCTCTCATACTTTTGCAGTGCTCTTGTTTATTTCTTGACACATTTGCACCATAGTCTAAATGTGTGAATGTATCCTTCATTTTATATTGTCAGTAACGCATCGAGATCTGCTACTTACAACATTTTTTACTCCAAAAGGTGTACATTTAAATTAGTACAACTGACAACAAGCTTCTAAAGTATGTATATTCTTAGCTTCTTCTTTGATGGTTCATAGGTTAGTTTTACTATACTGAATGAAATTTTTAATTTAACAATATCATTGAGTCTTGGAATTGAGGTAAGTATTTAAATGAGTAAATGTGTGTAGGGCTACTGTACTGCCATAGAGAAATCTGCAACCATCTTTTCTATGATTTAGTTAAATTATTTTCTCTTTAAGCATCCATTTTGACATCCACCTTTGTGGATTTAGAAACACATTCGTTTTTATGGTGAAGCTTTACAGTAATAGGCTGATGAAAGGAAGGACCAATTTCTGAACAGAACAATTGGAGGAAGTTTGGCAGTTGGTAGAGTACAAACAGAGGTAGCTTTCTCTCCCAAAAAATGATTCCAGAGTTACTGTATAATACTTGCTGGCATAATCATGACCCGGGAGAATATCAACATTTACATCAAATTAGGTATGTTTGGTTGTGGATAGATTAAAATGACACATTCTAGTTGTAACAGAAGTCAATGACAAAGAAGCCAGTAAGTTACTTTGTAATGCTTTTATAATAAAAATTTTTTCTTTGACTTTGAAATAATTTTATACCCATAAATCATTTTTGGCTGCCATACTTTTGAAATATGCCCTTGCTTGTCACACTAATTACCTTTACGTGCCTTAGCTTGGCATTTTAATGTTGTATGACTATTGTTGCCACTGAAATATCACTTCATAGCTGTTACAGGCACTTTTATCAGCATTTTCAGACATCACGACTTTTTATGACTCAAAGTACTTGAAAAAGAATGGAGTATATAATAACTTGAAGCCTTCTTGTAGATTTATTGAAGACCTTAAAAATATTAACTATATTGAGGAACAAACTCTGCTGATAAGGCTGCTTCGCTTGGAAGCATAGTTAGTTGACGGGTGTGTTTGTCCATTGTGCAATAAATGTGGGTTTCTGGTAACAGATTCAAAGGTATTAGAAATGACTTTTGTCGTTGGTAATCTGTAAATTGTTATGGTTTACGATCGCCAGCCTGAGTATCAGGAATTAGAAACTAAATTTTTTTTTCTGATTCATGCATTAAGAAAATACGTTACTAATTGTAACATAGTATCTTGTTTGACGAAATGAAACATACATTAACAATGTTGACTTTCTGTAAAAAAACACCTATAAAACATAGAAGAAAAAATTTGTGTGCCTTTCTTTACCTTGGTGAAGGTCACACAAATATAAAATTTAATTGAAATCTATGTTGATGGGTGACATGGACTGAAAGATTTGACTTGGAATTACCCATTCTTCTATCATTTACAGATGCTAATGAAATGCCAGATTTTATACACCTGACAATGTAAAAAATCATCATGAGTTTGGTCCACCTTACCCCTCTTCTCCCTGTCGGTAATGTGTTGATAGTTTTTTGAAAATATTGACCGTGGCCGCAGGAATGGGGGGCATAGGAGTACATTACATCCTAAATTTTTGGGGTGGAGTACAGTATATCATCGTACTCCTTGTTACGAACTGGAGGGGGGTTTGGTTTGGCGGGTCGTTCCCAACTAACTCTTGTTCCATTAATTCTTACCTCTCAGGGTGGGTGGACTCTCAACAATGGGCTGGCTCAGTTGGCTTCCGCCTTCTTTGCCAGGTTTCTTTGGAGAAGGGTGCTGCGTGGTATTCGGTTGGGGTGTCGTAGTCCACTTCCACCAAAGGAAATGGCCAGTCGTCCTCCAACTGTCGTTCTTCCTTCGGCCTGAATGCTAACGGGTAAAGAGGCACTATTTCGTGTATACACAGCTCGAGTCCCACTCCACTGCGAATCGTGTACCCCTCCTCGAGTTTGGCTCGCAAATGTCGACGCTGCTTTTTGACCTGTACTCGCGCAGCTTGTCGGAAGATCGAGATTTAGGGGTTGGGAAGCAACATCTCGTTGTGTACGAAGGTTTTACTCGTGCCAGGAACTGTACACTCGCTACTGCTTCCGTTTCTATTGGCCCCCTGGTCCAGCTGGTGGGAGAGCGCAGCTTCTACGATGAGTGCCTTGCGTGTACGCTTCTCCGCACGTCGCTGCCACCTCGACTTCCAATATTCGGGGCGTCCCATATGTCTGTTAGCTCAGACTTGTTGTAGCCACCACACTACCAACAGCCTCGGCTCCGATGCAGCAAGGCTCAACCCCTTATGGAGGTGAGGCCCATGGAGTCTTACTGACAGCGCCTACTCCTGACCTACAACCAGCTGCCATGTGCGTGTGTGTTTGATGTGTCTCCTTCGGCCGCTCCAGGTTCTCCTATTTTCCTGCAGAAGGAGCAGATAGTCTTAACTAGTAGAAAAAGTTCTCTTCTACAACAGTACCGGTTTATTACTGCTTCAGCACCTACCGCGTGCACCCAACTTGGTGATGAATGCACTGCCCTTGCGAGGCAGTCTACCCTATTCTCGTGCGGGCTCTCACTCCCTATCACCCTTTACTATGGGGGTCGACTCAGTCGCACCACCCCAACAATGCCCTAGCAGAGGCTAAGCTAGCTTACTGCTCTAGGCAGGCCAAGAGGAGTTAGCTCGGTGAAGGCCGGCCAAGAACTGATAAAAATCCCTGATTGCAGCCCTCTTTATAGTCCAATTCTGAACCTACTAGAAAACCTCCATGCTCGCATGACCACTCCGCCCACTGCCTTAGATAATACTCACTCCTCTATGGCCAAACCCATAGCACAATGCAGTATGCATAAAGATTTCATCGTCGGACCTCGAACCTGAAGTCAAGTGAATCACCTTCCTGCTAGGCACCATACTCATAGTAGTAGCCCAGTTTGTGCTGTCCAGCCACAAGCTAAAGTGAAATGGGAGTTGATCCACATACACTCCAAAGACGTGCCCTAGTGTCACAACATCCTCTGTATTTATGTTAGGCCTGCTGATGAGCAGTTTACAACAGTGATATGAGCTTAAGTTTGTAGCGTGGCGAGGCAAGGGGTTTTTCATTATTGGTGAATTAGTATTTTATGTAATCTTTATTTTCTAATGTAATATTTACATTTTAACTTTTATTTCAGTGGTCTTGGTTGCAGAAAGGAAGAGTAAAAGCGCAGTTCTTTTATTCCAGTATGTTCTAGATTTCAGATAGGGGTATTGTTGGCTGTTATGGCCAGGTGGCCTTTTTCGTTTTTCTTTTCGTGTTCTGGGTTTTTACGCTGTTTGCTGTTATTGGTTTTTAGTTTTGCCATGGAGGGTTCTAGGTAATGGAACAAATGAATGACAAATGTCACGCCACAAAGAACAAGCCAATGAGAGCACAGCGTGTGGCATCCCTTCACCCTTCGTTCTGGAAAGGTTAGCCTCCGCCATGGTAATCGAATTCGGGCGCAAGCCAGATAGGACGTGCACGGGGCTATGGCCCAAATTTTTACATGAGGTAAAGTTTGGGAGTGATCAATTTAACCCGTACGTGTAGGTCATTAGGTGAAAAGAACCAGTATGGCTTTTCTTTCGTCTTCACCGCATGTGTGTTCACCGTGCCAAATTTTCTGACTTTGTCTTGTCTAAACTTCTGATATAGTGGTGCCGCGTTTTTACTTATAATTTTCTGTGAACCTAATCCACCTTGCTAAGACTTGAACAGTGTTTTTAATATCCTATGTAAACAGAAATCGTAATAAACCAGACGTTTTTGGGTTATAATGAAATACATCATTTCGGAACTAACTATTGTAAATTAACGAGCGTCTGTGGAAATTCCAAATTTGGCCTGCAATGTAATATAACCTATAAAATTCTGGAGTACTTGACTATAGGTCGTGAGATCTGTAGCCTACCAACGTTTAACCTTGCCTTTTTGGCTGGGTTATCATCGAGCTAGTGCACTAGTCTAGGAGGACCGGTGTGCCACAAGTTATTTGACAGTGTTTATTAATTTTGGTGAATGTCATTGTCCCCACATATATTCTACTGTCCAGGTTACTATTGTCAGTGACTTTAGTGATTTCTAATATTGTACACAGTGTTTAGTAAGAAATGGTGAAATGAACTCTAGAAGAGTTTTCTCCCCATTTTATTGAGAAAGAAAACCTAGAGTAGGCTATTGTAAACCGGAAAGAACTTTGTTACTGCTGCTAGTGAATATGCTGTTACATTTATTTTGTTTGGCATTCTTAAAAGAACAGTTTTAGCAACTTAGTTTTAGGATTCTGCTTGCCGAGTGCTTCATGTGCATTGCAGATTGTTGGAAATAAGTTTTTTACTCAAGCAACTTTACGTGTGCACATTTTGCCTACTTACAAAAAGAAAAAAAACTTCAGACTTGTACGGAGTCTTACTCGACAACGAACACATTACCGGTAGTAACAGTATTGTGAATTAAAATTGTCTTTATCCGATTGCAGTACCGTAAAATACACATACCAGAAACATATGTAACTAGTTCTGACATGATACTGCAGTGAACTTTGCCGCAAATATTTAATCAAGGATATTATATTGTGGAGGTCGCCACTTAGTTTGGCTCTTGGTAGCGAGACAGTATCAGAAGCGTGCATCAAAGTCACTATTATTGCTTCTGAGCCTCCAGGCATGTGGTGCACTTAATGTAGGCCAAGTATTTTGTCTTTTAAGTTAACTGGACAATTGGGAAACTGTTCCTATTCTAAATCGATCTAATGTTTACACTATACTGACTAGAATATCATGAAAATTATGCATATGCAATTAATAGCAACAGGGAATGTGAATAATATAAAAAAATTGTATCCCACTGGTTGTTATAAATGAAGCAATTTTTTTTACCTGCTGTCCATTGAAATATTTGCTCTTGTTACTCCAGAAATAATATCAATAAAAATGCAGAATTTTACTCATTATTTGACTCATTAAATTTCAGACTCAATTAGAGATGGGCGTTATTTAACGTAACCGTTAAAAATAACTGTTATAAATTTGTAACACGTTACTCGAGTAACACGTTTCGCATTTGACACTGTTATTTTTGGAACGTTTAAAGGACGTGTTATAACTTTTGTGGGACGTGAAACTGTTCTAACCCAGCACGCGCATGCGCACAATTCCTACTTCAGCAACTCTTGCTCCGTCTTCAAGTCATATCTCTCTCTCTCTTTCTCTCTCTCTATCACACACACACACACACATGCGCGCGCGTAGATCCTTACTGCGCATGCGTAAGAGTTCTTTTTTGGAATGACTTGATGTCAGGACGTTACTTGTACTGCGCATGCGTAAGAGTTCTTTTTTGGAACGACTTGATGTCAGGACGTTACTTGTAGTGCGCGTGCGTAAGAGTTCTTTTTTGGAACGACTTGATGTCAGGACGTTACTTGTACAGTGTGTTTCGATTCAACACAGAACTGGCAAGTGGGCTGCCTACCCACCCGCAACCGGCTTGAATTCTGCTCGCGGCGCGCTAGCGACGGAGCTACGTTCGATTTCACTGGTTGCCGCCTTCTTACGCAGCATTCTAAACGGTTTAACTCTTTCAACATATATTTACACAGACTTTGGAATATGTTTCAA
>PNEQ01104546.1:0-19719 GCA_003012365.1 Medauroidea extradentata
TTTTTGTTTGTGTTGAGAAAGTCTTGGTTCTCATGATCAAATAGCACACGATAATTGCTAACACACTCTACGAGTATTTCGTCCTCACTATCACTAAACAACTTCTTTGACATTGCAGTTGTAGTTAAACGACAGTGCTCTAGGATCAACTGAAACGCGGCGGTTGGGCCGTCGGGACTGGTCTCCGAGCAGTCGAGCCGAGCTGCCACCCGTCGTGACGTCACGGCCGCTGACTGCTCAGCAGTTGCTGTCACATACCACCAACTTGAAAACACACAAAGGAGTAGGTAACTGCCCGCCGTTACTGCCAACCGCGACGGCTGGCAGTTCAAGCGAAACGACACCTTTAGTTTCATAAATATAGCTGTAAAGACTTTAAATGTGTGAGAATGTAGTTATAAATCCAACTTTTACGAATAACATTCAAAAGGCGCTACAAAGCAGTGCCTTCAATGACTATAGATAGATATTTTGTATAGTTCGATTTGAAAAATTCACTTTGCCTGTGTTCATCCTATACAACTCATACTTTGACACAGTACATCATTTCTTAAAATAAATTAATTCGGTCACGTGATAGTTTTATCTGCAAAATCTTCACCGATTTATGACATTACACATACACATAAAAGGCAACTAGTACCTGCAAGACAAATATTTATTCCTGCGATTCATGTAATATATAACTTTGAGTGTACGTGAGCCCTTTTTCTGTACATAAAAAATACACACATAAAATATAAAAAAAATATAGTTTCTGAACTATCTCTCTTTTCCTAATACAGAAAATGAGTTTTATTTGTAATGAAACGAACAGACCCTAAAAAACCATAACTTGAAAAGATAACTTGGGCACTCTTGAAATCCCGACTATAAATGAAGACAAAATTAATGTAGTTTAACTATATCCAAGTGAAAGTCGACAATATTTTTTAATTAAACTGTGGATCTGAATAATCCATGTTTAACATCAGTGGGGATACTATAGACTCTTACCAGATCAGCTATCAGTTCTCTGAAAATTACCATATTTGTATTACGTCAAAATTTCTAAATTTATACTTCCCTGGCAACATTAAAACAAAACGACCTTAATGAGAACAAGCTAGCTACTATCATGTAGATTTCTTCAACATAGTTAGTATCTATGCTCCGGCTTGAGTGTTCTTATCTTCTAGGGTTTCCCGTGAGAATGTGGCACTTCTACTGCTGACTCTAATTACGCCGAAGACTGAAGTAATTACAATATCTACGAAACTCCTGGGTGTTGATGGGATTGAAAAGCTCACCGCGTTTTGAAGTAGTGCGAAATATTACTGTACTACGTACTTGTCCATTAGTGTCTTCCTCACACCAGATTTTCTTCTTTTGTAGGACAGCCATAGTACATTTTCCGTATCACAGAGAACCTGTGTGCATTTTCCATTTCGGCGCACAGTATAACTAATACACCATTAATTCGGTTACGAAATGTAAACGCACATATTATTCTTCTCCGTTATGAATAAATGGGGATCATTCATATATTTGCTCAGCAAACTAGAAACAATTATACGAATGACAAGGACAAACATACCCTGTGTGTTGATACTACCTCTTGTTCTGCCGCCTATGTATTGACAGGCGGGTAGCACCAATAGTTGTACATACAGTAAATAAAACCGAAACATAAACAGAATTACAGCAGCATTCTCTTAGGCACGTTGAACTTGCATGCAGTTGCTAGCTCAAGCTGAAGTTCTTACGATTTCGCGGAAGCTGGGGGGAGGGGGGTGTAAAGTGTGTGCGCTATCCTGTTTCAATTGAAAAGATAGTGAGGGCTTTTATACCTTCTGCTCCCTTCCTCGCAATCCTAGTCGCATGACTTATCACACATACAGAGGCTAGCAGATACACGTATGTGCAACTTGACCTGTGTTTTCGTTACTTATCTTTCCAATCCCACAAATTTTTACTTTACACATAATTTGGTGATATATGGTAACATCATTCTATTATTCAATTTTTATTGTTGTTTTGCACAGATTTTGAAATTTTTACATAGCTGCATTGGCAAACATAATTATTAATTTTTATAATCCGTATTTCGTGTCGTATGTTCGAAATATTATACACGTATTGATAATTATAATTCATCGCTTCAAAAACTCGTAAGCGTATCATATCAGGGTACTTTAAGAAAATATTGAAAAACTTAGTGTGATTTATATTCCTATGTTCATTCGTCAATAAATATTCAACTTACAGTTATCGCAAGCATGCATGCGATATTAATAACATGCCAATAGATATTGCAGAGTGTTCAAACACGAGTGAAGCAGTTGTACTATGTGAGTTAGGTAAGCAATATGCGCCTGACAGTGTAAAAGAACATATCAGAGATCGAAAAGGGAAACCGGCTGCAAACATAGTGAAGTGGCTTTTGAACTTCTTACCACCAAACACAACGACATTGGCGTACAAATCTGTAGTCGTCTGTCAGTGTTATCACAACAAGATTATCTGCAAAATATTACGTCTGTTACACAATTTAGGTACCGAGAAACTAGGCCTGCTTTGCAATTTTATTCCGTTGTTCCAGAGCAATAGTAAACTACCCTGTTTTTTTATTTCTTAGGTATTTTACGTTCCATCGACAGCCCAAGTAATTCGATATGTTTACACATATATTTTGTATACTAACTAACAAATCTAATAACTCAGATGACCACCCGGGACCAGTGGCGGATTTAAAGGGGTTGAGGGGCGACTGCCTACTCCCTCCCCCCTAAGAACCTGCCGTACGTTTTTTTAGTGTAGTAAATTGTTTATATATACGTATACAGAAGATATATTACATATATCCAAATAAATAAAGAAGATATATTACATATATCCAAATAAATAACTCAACTAGGCACATGGACTCATAAATGTCCAAATATAAGCATTAATATAATATGTACATTTTATGCAAACACAACTGCAAAATTCAATATTGTTTAACAACTTTTTCCTCCCATCTCAAGTTGCGTTTTACGTAAGCAAGGATCATTCTTGCTCGAGAAGCACTATGTACTGTGCTGGCGGAAGGATATATTTCCTGATTTTTTTTCTCTTGTGTGATGTCTCTTTAGAACCTTTCTCAGCAGGAGGGCGAGTGTGTCAGGTTGAAGAGAATGGTCAGAGCACGACACTGTCATAAATAACGGCCCATAGCCGAGAGAAGAAAGAGGGGGTGGAGTACGAACTGTGGCACCATGTATTCACACACTCTCAGTCACTAGTGTGCAGTGAATGAGTGGTGGTTTCAACTATATTTGTTACGAAGTGTTTTTACGTTATGTTTTAATGTTCAATACTAATTTGGAAGATAGAGAAAATAACTTGTTTACATATTTATAGTAAACAGCAGGAAATTAAAAAAGCAGAGGCGGCGATGCTGATAATGTGACACAGATTCGTTTTTATTAAGTTCTTTATACCGTGAAATCAGTTTAAGTTCGTGTAAGTGTGAAAAATTCCAAAATTTTGTGCGTTAGTTTATTAGTTAGTATTTTAGTATTATGTTACTAATGACAATGTTATCCTATCAAGAACAATATTTTAGCGTGCATAATTTTCCATTTAGCATGCATAGTATTTCCATAACTACATGTCAAAGTCAAAATTTCGACGTTGTGGGAACATAGCGAAGCCTTAAAGAATTGTAGTTAAATAATTTACACTGAAATTAAATATATATCGTGGGCTGTATGATTACAGTTATAAAAACACAAAACAACAAAATTTTGTATTTAAGGAAATTTTAAGTAAAGGACTTTTACTAGATTTTCAGAAATTTTTAAAAAATACAGTTTATTATTCTTATGTACATAAATTTTAGCGAATAGCCATTGGCTCGTGACATCTAATTTTAGTATAATTTTTTTTTTAGTTTCAACAAGTCTGTTTCCTTTCGTTGGGTGTATGTTCCCGTGACATGAGGCTTTTGAATGAGAGAAGAGATTTTAAATAGCACTTAACAGCTAGGTATTTAGTGTTAGTGATCGGTGACAGTATATGAGTATGCCGCAGCACCGGAATGAAGGGGTGGGGTAACAGGAAGATCCCCGAGAAAATCAGTCGACCAGCATAACCAAATTTACTGTCAAAATTACCAGGTCGCGCTTATCTTTTCTGAGGTCTGCATGGATATAATTGTCAATGTTTTTTCAAGAACTGTATCACAGAACGCAGTGTATCTGTAAAATGGAATAAAAATTTATAGTTACTGGATTCTAAAAAGTTTTGTGCAACTTAGTTTGTCATTCATTAAAATTACAGTATGTTATTTCAAGAGATAACACAATAAATAAATATTCGTCGAAGCTGAATGTTCAAAATGTACATAATTTGCGACGTCCTAAAGTTATGCTGTGTATAGAGTGTGAAGTAATAAGAACTCGGCACTTTCAGTTTAAACCAGATAGCAAGCTCTCACCGAGTCTCCTCCCGTGGCATGATCGTCATTATGGAAGGTTTGTCGGTTTTGCATATGATTATACGCCCACTAGTCTCAGCAATACATAGTTAAATTTCGTCGAAGGTTACCATAGGATCGTCAGCGATCTGCCGCCCTAACTTGTGACGCTTTGTAAAACTTCTAAGTCACCGGTCCGAATACCGCAACTCCTAGGCGTACCGACACATAAATTGAAAACGCCCCGTGGTATCACCCCGCCCCGTCGATCACTTGGTTCAATACTGTCTCTCTTAAGGCGTCCGGCGCCTGAACTGACGCCCAGCGGCGGCACCCCGGTACGCTGTTATCTGCGTCTCAACGACGTCTTCCGCGGCTCGAAAACGTCTGTCCCAAAAACTGTCAACAACCTAGACATGCGCTTGTTTGGCGCCAACCTCTCTGTCGCTTGCCCTGCAGGCTTTGGTTCAGCTAGACCAATCAGGAAACTGCTTCCGAAAGATGTTCCCGCCCCTTGAGGACAGTAACTTTCTGCCCTCTTGTCCGGAGAGCTAAAAAGGAAGGGGCGAGGGTTTACATGAGCGTTAGTGGGTGCGAAAATGCCCAAACGCTTGCACATGTTGTGTCCACAAAGACAAAGTAATGCAGTTCTGTTTTTCCTAAATTAAATTTTGTACATGAAGAATATCGGTATCCTGACACGGTGACGAGAAGAATGAATCGTCGCGTGATATGTTTATTATTACATCTATAATATATAATTGCTTATAACTGATGGCAATTACTCTTATTAATTAGAGTGGTGACCAAATGGCACGTCAGAATTTTAATTATGTCAACACAAAGATTTTTCATTTAAAAACATAACTTATCGTAAAAAATATTACCATTTTTTTAAAAGCAGTATATTTAATTTTTGGCCAGGAATCTCCTGAATTAACACCATTTTGCACCTATAGATCCAAATTTATATTCGGCGGAGGACCCCCAGACCACTTTTTTTTTTTTTTTGGGTTTGTCGTGTGCGTATATATACTTTTTACGGCATACTGTACGCCCCCCTAAGACAATTTGCTTATATTCGCCACTGCCCGGGACTCAAATCCACAACATTTCACACCGAAAACCGGCTGTGCCATAGTTACTCACTCATAAGACGTAACTCGCATGAACATTATTTGAACCTTGCACATTTCAATAGCGTCTAAAATCACCTGGCATCCTTATACAAAACTGACCACACTAGCAGACACTGATGATAAAGAAGCCGGCGCGGAACGGCTGAAAGACGCGAGTTCTGGCGGCCGGCCTTGGTCGCGCTTGACCCAGTATCTTATATGCCTGTTTCTGTCAAAACTCTTTGACCTATTCAAATTCTATGATCTGCGTTGAATTTGTCTGACTAATGAGCATATTCATCTAAGGCGACTTTTTTAAATAAAATTTTATGAAATTATATTTTTAAAAATTACTGTATAGGATAATTTGAATGAAATGCAATCTACTTACCTACATTATTATGGCATTACGATATACAGAGCTGTTTACCGATTTAAAATACGTCCACGGGTTCTGAAGTTATTTTTTATAGAACTTTTTGGTCCCATAAGTGTCTGCCATCATTCTGCAAAGAATTACACTATACGTGGGGGACATTTAGCCTTAACGCTCAGTACACTTGTATATTTAGGAAAAAACACACTTTAAACAGTGCCAGCATAAATTAAAAAGTTCGTTAATATAATAATAAATATTACATTCGGGCCTCAAAAATGGTTAAAAATTGCTTTTTAGACTAATATATTTATAAAAATACAACCATATTTGTCGTAAAAAATTTCGGAGTTACACATATCTTGTTTAAAGCTTCACTGAAAAGTGATTTATATTGAAATAAAGTAGAACCACGCTAATATACTTGTGACGTCATAAGCGATCCCGAGTACTAGTGCTTGAACATTGTTGGGTTAACGCTGACAATTTATTGTTAACCGTATTTTCAGAGCAAGTCTGGCTTCCATAAACTAAGTATACTGCAGTTTAATATATATTACAACAAAATGTACTACCTCCTTATTTTAAATAACTAAATAAATAAATATATATATATATTTATTTGTTTAAAATAAGGAGATAGTACATTTAAATAAATAAATATATATATATATATATTTATTTATTTATTTGTTTAAAATAAGGAGATAGTACATTTTGTTTTAAACATTGCGCTGACTAGTTTCTTTCCACTTTTTTGTATGCGTTAATATTTCTACGTGACTGAATTTCATTGTCTCTTGAATTCCAGTCAAAATGTGGGGCAACACGGCCACATAGCGGTTCTACAGCAAAAACTTCTTGTGTACTGAAGCTCCTGACCACTACAGGGAAAATTTCAACAAGCACGAACAACTTTTACGTTTAAATCAAGTTTAAACATATATTATTAAATTGTATCACCCAATTGGCAAACTATTGTTGGAGTTACGTTCAGAACATTGCGCAGAAGGTTTGAAAAAAATTTAAATATTCATTGTGTAGATGTGCATATACCAGATATTTAACTTTTTTAAAATTTTGATTCCATTATTAAATGTTTTACGTAAAAAACTATTTCAAAATAAAAAGGCAATTTAGAATTTGCATTACAAAAATGTGCAGTTATTTTGTCTCGTATATTGTGTTGGAGGTTAAAATAACTTCCCAAGACGCTGCAAAACAATAGAGCAAAGTTTATTTCCGAAGTGTTCACTTTACCGTGAACAGCCTTTATGAACTCCATCTATCGTCGGAATATCAAACTAATAGGAGCATGCTCAAGTTTCCGTTATCTGCCAATATAAACGCTGGGAAAATAAACGGATTAGTAACTTTAAGGTGGTCTTAACAACTCGTCGGTAATTTGCATAACATGAAAAATAGTAAGAAATAACTACATGTATTTGTTTAATTTCTACAAATGAAATATTACTAATTTGACAGTTACAGATGCGGTACGCTAAGTAATTTAAATGTCCTTCCATAAAAAAAATATTATGCCGCTTGAAGTACTTTGGTGAAAATTATTTACAGCAACTGTTTCCTTAAAAATACAGTCATGTTGAGGTCAAAATATATTTCATGTGTTAATTTAATTTAATATATTCTTAAATATTTATGCTGGAAACTGTACAATAATTTTAACAACTCTGCTAGGTTTCTGTACAATAAAAAAAATTTTTAACAATTACGATTTTAAGGTAAATGACAAACACAAGGCATATTGGTGTACGTAGCAGTTTATCAAACATTGTGAGTAAAATTACACTGTTCATGTAGGTGTTATATTCCGCCTTGGAAACGCGCACACAAGCGGTGCCGGCAGATTTCACACAGAAATTTCACAAACCAGCCCTTTCTAGAGCAAATGTCAGGCTACTGGTTCTAAAATTAAAAAAAAAAAAAACAGACAGTGTGCAGGGAGACCCAGTGTGTCAGCCGAAACTGTGAGAATGATGCAGGATACAATCACACATGTCCGACAGCAACAACCAGGAGGCTAAGCCGAGAACTGGACGTATCACAGCAGAAGTTGTGGAGGATTCTCCATTACACATTAAAAAAACGAGCGTATCACATCCAAATCGTACAAAACCTGGAAAGAGCGAATGGCGCAGAACGTGAAGCAATGTGTGACGAGCTGTTGGTGGCAGTGGAAGTGGTTCATTTGCTGAGACATGTGCTTTTCAGTGATGAAGCTACCTTCCACACATGTGGCACAATCAACCCACACAACTGCAGAGTGTGGGTAGATGAACAGCCAAATGTGATTCAAGAGTGGCATCGGGATACTCCAAAGTCAACATGTGGTTGTGGTTCACACAGTCCAAATTGTATGGCCCATTCTTCGCCGATCGCACAGTAACAGGCATATCTTACCTAGATATGCTAGAGTTGTTCCTGCAACCACAATTGCAAAAAGATGTAGTTTTGGACACAGTGGTTTTCTAACCACGTAATGTTCGTGCATACCTGGACGCCACTTTCCCACACAGGTGGGGTGGAAGAGGATCACACAGAATTGTGCGCCATACTCTCCGGATCTGAGACCCCTTGACTTTTTTGCATGGGATTACATAAAGTCGGTGGTTAACAGGGTCAGGATCATCTCCATTGATCATCTCAAGGACCATATCAGGCAGGCGGTGCTCAAAATCACACTTGCAATGTTGAGGATGGTGTTTCAGGAAGTTGTGCGTCGCTGGGACTTGTGTGTTGACATGAATGGTGGCCATGTTTAACTCTGTTGAGACAATTGTGATGGGTTATGTGCTAAAATGTGATAATTGTTTCGTTCAGTGTAACAGTACACATTAAAGTTTGGTTATTAAGGAAATGAATAGCTACTTTTTAATCATTCTTTATTGTACCCCATCCCCAAAATTTGTAGGGGTACAATGTGCACCTGCCACTCCCCTCCGGGTTCAACCGCGCCACCATATAGGACGTCATAGAGCCTCTAAAAGTACCCTCAGCCTTCGCGAAACGAAACTCGTTAGTTTTGACAGATCTGGTGACTAGTTTACGACTATATCTGCTATCAGAAGAAACAACATGAAGTGGTAGTAATCTTGCAGGTAAAACAGCAACTCGCTGTATCTGCGATGGAGGTCTGGCGTGCCTGTTCACTTGGCAATGAGTCCTCCCAGTTTGTTAGTTATTGAAAAGTGACGTTCACACTTGCTGCATTATACGGTTTTGCGGTCAGGATTCAACTAACAACCAGTCTCGTGACATCTGGCGTAGTCATCTTGCGCAAAGGCAGCATAGCAAAACTGGCAAATGGTCCCCGACTTTGGCTGCACAATTCAAATGCAGTTATATAGATGCCTGGACAATGTGGCCTTGCTGCTAATTGTCGCATCACATATTTCACAAGTTTGCAACACAACAAATTTGTTAAGGTTACATTTCGCAACATGACGTAGTCTGTGATTGTGATCAGCAAAATGTTCGCTAAAGGGCCACAGTGCACTACTAGGGAATGTATCATAACTACCATTGATCTAAATGTGGAAGGGAGAGAAGACACTGTACTAGCAACGCTGCTGCTGTTGGCCATGACATGGATATCGATAAACCTGTAAAACACAAACACAGAATGCATGAACATATTTGTAAATGAAAAATCGTAAGTTACATGAAAAATATGCATTTATTATAACGCAAACATAAAGTGAGAACTACCGAACCGTAAATATGACATGACATCACTAAGTTTAATTTTAAAGCCTGCAACCCATGCCTAACACTAAAGATTTCACCTAAAGCCAAATTCAGTAACCTAACATCTAAAAGTTCACCTTAACCTAAACAACACTTTGAATGATCTCCACACATCACACTTAACCTTAAAAATTGCAGCCGAAATTGTATAGTTTTGTTGGACTGTCTGCAAGTCATACCCAACAAGACAATTTACGTTTATGTATGCACTAACCTAAACTGGTATATACTGAACTTGGTGACAGCAATAATTTTACTTTGAGTAACGACATGACATACCTATCATGAAATAGGTCAACCTAAACAAAACCACAACTTAAGTGATCTTTACACTAAATCTTCATTAACTACAACTTAAATGAGACTAATTAGAGCATTCCTTATGTTCGAGTAACCGCATGCCATATGTTACATGAAAATATCAGATTTATGTTTTCCACCTTAAATACTCACCAAAATCAACAGAAGAACAATTCAGTTCGTGCTGAATGAAGCCATTTGTAGGAATTCTCAACACTAACCCAACAAAATGCGAGAAAGCAGCTCTACGTTGGAGAAACAAGGTTACCTGTCAAATGCATATAAAATTTAAAAGTGAGCAAAAATCTACATGTGTAGTAATAAAATGCAAGTTCCGGTAGACTGCATGAGACATGTAGTACTGATGTTATAAAAACATTCCCAGTCGTAAAAACTTACAAGCAAGCCCACCTGCAAGTAACTGTAGTTGTGAAATAGGCTATGGTTAGAGATGATGATTTATCGCGGGAAAATTTGACTGTTTACTGGACTTCAACACACGTTCAGCTTACAAGAAGATTACTGGCTTCAGTTTGTACTTGGAGCTGTTACCCTATTTGACTGAGCCAAAATATTCCCGTTATTATAATATATTTTACGAATATTATTGGTCTGCATACAGCTACGTTGTGTCAGAAGTATATCATCGAATCACATATGTTGCAAAAACTACAGTGTTTTCAAGGGTATGTTGGCACAAAACATTTTCGCGATATGCCAGCATCTCTAGCTATGGTGCATAGAGCAGGGAGCAGGCATATGTTTTTATCCGCCAAAATTAATATAAAAACATACTACTACTCATATTGCCTACGCGTTAAAATTTTTCACCGAATCACTGAAATTGTGTTTAATTATTTATGTAATTTTATCTTAAAAAAAGTATATTTTACTCGTATTACAATGCAGTGTGCAAGTATTTCTTGAAAACTTTAGTACAGTGACATGAGCTGCGAGACATGTCAAGATTAAAGAGTGAATACGCTTCACCTCCAACCTCATATTTCATCCCCACAGCTCCGCCGGTCGGCGACTAAGCTACACGTACACGCATCAATTCTGTAACACAAACGTAATTTTTAGAATACAGTCATGCAAGGAATTTTATCTTAATATCGTAGATAAACCATGCATCAGATACTTAATATTTCCAAGTTAGGTCTTCCTTTGACATATAACTATAGTAATATTTATTTCATTTGTTTGACCAACAACAGCTTTATAACAAGTGCTGCAAAAAAGTAACTATGGTACGCGCTGTATGGAAGTACATTGCCCACTCAGATTTAATTAGCCTTTTAATGTAGAATAAGGTGCGCGTATTTATATTGTATACCACGACTAAAACAACGAACTTCATGCTGCGTCATATTTGCAAATTATTTCCCGCTGAATAATTATTTGAGTACTAAATTAATTTTTAAACAACTTCAAATTCATTACATCTTACGTATATTTATACAAACATGACAGTTACAACAGTGAATAGCTTACTAAACATTTACAAGTTACGCCTCTGAAACACTATAATCGAATACCAACAACTTTATTCCTACACTTTTCTGGAATAAATGTGTTCATTTATGTACACAATGCGGTTAAAACAAAACGATCTGCATGCCTAAAATTTTTAACTAATTACTTGTCACGAAATGTTTCATCTAAATACACTTTTTGTTTTGTGTAAAATTAGTTCTTGAATAATCAGTACCATACACTACATTTGCTTTCAAGCTATTATGTATATATGCAAACAATAAATATGAAAGAATATTACGTACACGTAAGCAATTAAAAAAGTGATGTGAAAAAGGAAATAAATCAGTTTCAACTAGTTGTTGTTTCTATGTGACGACTTACGATTACGATACTATTGGTTGGATCACCTTTTGTATCAGGCACAAATGGTTCAGTCCGTCGTATATGGCTATAAACGGAATATTGTATTTCTATTGGCTGAACTGAGACTTAGGCGACGTCTGTTCACGACTTCTCGGGACCTGTGTGCAAGGCTTACAGCGGGTCTGAGATGACAGTTATTTTGTCTGCATAAAGTGCATGTTGTACACTTTCTTAGTGTATACTACGTCCCATAAAGCACTAAACTTTCAAGAAACATGTCAGAAACGTTTTTTTTTTAAACATTTGTAACATTTCAGTTACACAAAAAAATTGCAGGAACATCTCAGCTGTGTCTCAGCAATTGCAGTCACACGCCAGTGTAGTGTTTACGTAGTACATAAATTATCTCAGGCGATACATTAAGCAAACATTAAGTACAAAATGTACACACAATTTAACTTAAGCAAATAATAAGGAAGAGAAAATATTGATATACATTTCAGTGAATTATTTCTAATACATTTCCGTGAAATGTTTCAGAAAAATTTCCGTGAAACGTGACGTTCATATTTCAGTCTAATGTTTCAAATGTATTTAAGAGAAATGTATAAATATATTTCAGTGAAATGTTGCGGAAGCATTGCATTGTAATGTCAGTGGTGGAATACTGCAGTGTAATGATGCAGAAATTAGTTCCTTCAAGGTCAGGACAAGGAGATGGAGTAAGCAATCCTAAAGTACTTGCCTTCGATCAAGAGCCCAACAGCAAGCCTGCAAGCCTATATGTAGAGACCTGAAAAATTCGCGCGTTCAATGACATGTAGGCTAGCCTTCAAGACTATTTGTGAAATCGCGTAAACAAAAGCTGTTTATTAGCTGCTCGCTGGCACAGTGAAATGGGTCAGTATTCAGTTACAGTTTTATTATTGGCTCAGCTACTTCCAGGAAGTGTTGAGTAAGTCAACGGCTAATTATGAACGTGATACAGACCTATAGTTGCTGGAATTCTAGCTTGCGCATAAAAGAAAACGCGAATTTTTCAGGTCTCTACCTATATGTATGTAGTGCTCCAGGAATATTAGGGCATGACAGATCAGAAAATTTTCAGCAAATGACCGCTGTTAAGTGAGGCAATGAAGCAGACAGGCATACTAGTAATTCACCTACATTGACTTGTATTCCCAAAACTCCTATTTAAAACAGAATCTTGTATTCGTACTACTATCAGAATGCCTTCCTTCAATATTCACACTTTATAAATTTAAGTGGTTTTATTGCTATATTGATATCCAAGAATATTATTTAATAACTTCATTATGATCTCCAACTACAAATGACATTATCTCACAACTAAATATTTTGAAAGGGATCTATACAAAAACCTTAATAGGTATGGGTCTTCAACCTGGAAGACAGTGTGGACCACGTTCAGAATATGAGTGATGCCCGCGGTCCAGTAACAACTTTAAAGTTGTCACAACGTGTAATATACTGTTCAGGTTACAAATATTTTAGTTATTTTATTCATGTAAGTTATAATAATTTAAAAAGGTTGGCGGGCGACGAAAAATACCTTAGAGGGCCATATGTCGCCTGCAGCCCAGGCGTTGAGGACACCTGTTCTAAGGTCTTAGCATTTATCTGTGCTGTTGTGAGTCAGTACAGAAAAATTTAATAATGTTCAACATGACTGTAAATTTTAAATATTTTTTTAACAAAGTTATTACTACAACAGTGTTTTATCTGAGGATTTGTGTTCTACATAATTATTTTGAATTTTTGTTTATATTAGAAAACTATTTACAAGTGAGCCATTCTTGCCCTCAACCAAGTTGGAACACTGCTATTTAGCAATGACCTTTCTTATTTTTTACATTCTCACGTCTAAAAACCTACGCATCCCCCTCCCGAATGTTCACCTCTTACACATTCAACATTTCAGTTTATTGTCATTCCTTTCCCAGAATGTACAGCAACAGTTTTGGTAAATTTATAAACTCACCACGGGTTCATTTTTATTGCAATTTTAAATATTTACAGCAGAGAAGACATAAATTACTGCAGGAACTTTTCGTGAAAATCTGGTACTCTGAATACAAATTGTTCATTTATTCACTTTTATACCAAAACTCTATCCATCCAGATTCCAACTTCATTTACACATATTTTGACAAATAATTTTTCACTGCACAACAACTTAACATAGAAATTTACTGTTAATGTTCGTCTGTACACAAAATATAATATGATACACAGAATAATAAATTCATATTCCCAGCAAGAATTATCTGAATATTTACAACGTATATTTTTTATATAATCTTAAGACTTGTGACAAATGTGTGCTAATGCAGACTCCAAATAACTAAGCAAGAAACTATAAAGAACAGCACACACATGTGGACAATGCATTTGACCAGAAGCACAGAATCATTTTCCTGATGATGTCAATACAACATGGGGTTAACGCCACACAGCACCAATAAAGGTTTGATTTTTTTGGTATCCTTGCAAAGGGTTATCTCAACAATGAAATATAAAGGTAGAATGTGTTTACCAGTTAAAATATTTGTCGAACGTAAAATGTTCCTGCAAATAACAATTTCACCGTTAGACACAAAAGTTTTCCTATAACCATTGAATTTAGCCTAGCTCTAGCAAAGTTTTTAATAACGGTAGCATTTCAGATTTTTTTAAAAAAATAATGTTTGGAAGATCATTATTGGTGTGCGTTACAACAATATTAAGGATGTTGATTCTGAATATAACTATGATGAATCTACAGAATACAAATGGGAAAACCAGTCTTACGTTTTATAGAGTTTTAATACCAGAATGATGTTACATATAAACTGCACTGACGTTAAGTCTAATACAGGCTAATTAACTGTAGGCCCCTACATAAAATGTTTGGATTAAAATAACATTTAGCACTATAAATTATTCCTGCTGAAACCGTTTTCCGCATACAATTTTTTTTTGTCTCATGATCCCTGAAAATTTTGATCAGAGAATTCTACTTTATATACATAAAAACAACACTGTGTGGAAAAAAATGAATTCAAGTGAATCTAATGAGAAAGAATGTAAATGAAAAATAAACCAAATTACAATAAATATGAGATGTTTTAAAAACAATTAACTTTGAAAAATTTGCAGTCATGTCAGTGCTGCCTGTTCGGGTTTTCTGAAATAAATCGTAAAATGCATTAGGTTGATATGTGTGTCCACAATAAAAACACACAAAAATGGATAATACCATAGCAGAATCTGTAAGTTTTATTTGCCAGTAAGTTATACTTTCACAGAATTTAACAGTGGGAATAAAGTACCTTGAATGTAGAAACATAAAATGCAGCAAAATTGTATACATGAAATCAGTTTTCAGAAATTCATCATCTAACTTTGTGGAATTATTAAAAAATATGTGTGTACATGTACTAACAGTAATTTAAAAGCAATATTGCGTCACATCGTCAAATTATAAAATCGTTATATTTACCAAGGATAAAAATTTTTTTTACGTAAGATACCCACACTTATCAATTACAAATTGTAAATTAAGACTGTTGAGAAGGCAGATCTTAGCTAGATATCTTTGACGCTGGATTTTTGAGACTGCAATGCACAGCTAGGAATTAAAAAAATACTTCCTTAGCAGTAACCACACCAACCCACAATCTTTTAATACCAATGCTTTTATTCAAAATATAACATTTGTTTTGTTGAAAAATCATTGGAAAATAATGTAGATGCTGAAATGTAACCATTTTGTTTAAATAAAGTATTCCCTGTCATTAGAGAGATGTTAAATTGATGTGTGCAGTTATGTGTATTTGGTGTTGTTAATTTTTTAACTATAATATCTAAATTCTAAAGCATTATGCTGATAATGATCTCCACGCATTTATGTAAGTCGATTCATCGTAAAGCCTGGGCGTAGATAATAAAAGCCATTTATATAAAAATATGTGTAACCATACATACTGTGCAACATTACTAATTATTGTTCTCAAAGTATTAAATAAATCTGTACTGCACGCTGACTTCAAAATCAGGACTCGTAAAGTAGTTCTTCAGCTCTTCTCTGACATCTTAGCAGAAGCGTTGCACATTGCGTGGCTGAAATGCCTGCAATGGGTATAATGTGTTGCCAGGATTCCCTTCATTTTGCAACAAACCGTTTTCAATGTCTCCATCAGCAACTTGATGGTCAAATGTTGTAGCAGCAATATAATTAGATTTGCGTGACAGTAGAAAGTTGTGCAAATTGCAGATAGCAAGAACAATTTTCCTTGTGCTGTCAGGACTGAGTAAGATTGGCGATCGTAAAATTCTAAACCGATTCGCCATGCACCCGAAACAGTTCTCTACAACTCTTCTTGCCCGTGAGCGCCTGTAAATGTACACCCGAATATCACCTGGCTGATTTTTGAAAGGGTATGGCTTCAAAATCCTGGGAGTCATGGCAAAAGCATAATCTGCTAACAGAGCAAAAGGAACAGGTTTCTCTCTACCTTTAAGTGATCGGCTTCCAGGTATGTTTTAACTGTCACTCTCCAGTATTGCAGGTAGTGACGACTGCTTGTAAGCACTGCCATTAGAGACTCTTCCATTACAACCTATGTCCACATACGATAATCCATAGGTCGCATCTACCAGAGCCAGCATAACTATGCTATGTGTGCACTTGTAATTGTAATAAATACTTCCAGAGTCAGTAGGTGCTTGTATAACGACGTGTTTGCCGTCGAGTGCCCCTATGCAGTTTGGAAAGTTCCACTTATCTTCGAACTCTTGAGCTATTCGCTACCACTCGTCCATGGAATCATGTATCTGAAACAGGAAATCACAGGCCTGAAGTACATTTTTGTTTCAGGAGCTGGAAGATTGCAGTTATATAGACCACCGAGACAAACACTTGCAGGGGTGGAAAAACAAGTAAAGCCACCGAAGATGCCATGCTTGCGAAGGCAGTTGACATTATGAGTAAAACAACTGATGAGGAACAAATATTTTGTGATTTTGTAGCATCAGCACTGCGCAGTATAAAAATGTGGAACTTCGAAAGGAACTGAAAAAGACAATACGCAAACAAGTTATGTCCTTCATGGACTTTGACGATACTGTTTGTGAAGGTGTTGTTAGTTCTCCAGCTCCGACTTCTTCTGATATACAGTCTGCAGGAGGCGAAATACATAACCCCCCGAACAAATCGCACCACAGACGTCATACACGAATATGCAGACTTTATAGACTTCGGGAGATAGTACATTATGTGTCAGTGATAACTGTTGCTTGCGACCTATATTATTTTTTGGACTGCATAACCGGTTGTTGGGAAGTTCCACTTATCTTCGAACTCTTGAGCTATTCGCAACGACTCGTCCATGGAATACGGTATGTGATACAGGAAATCACTGGCCAGAAGTACATTTTTGTTTCAGGAGCTGGAAGATTGCAGTTATAATGGAGAGGTTAGTGCCATAACTCTGGACTTGTAAGCCTCTAGTTAAATAACGTATTACTCACTATGCAAGTTATGACACATGTAAACATAATAGGTACATATGAAGTATTTGTTGTACATATATAAACATTTGTAATATTAAACCACATATCTGCATATATTTTAAAATGATACCTGCTTCAAAGATTAAAGTTATCACGAATTCACAATAGTGTCATTTCTTTATGTTTTAAATTGCTGCTTACAAGTATGAACATGTAAAATATGCTAGTAATTATCTTAAAATGAAATATTCTATACCATAAACACCTAAATTTTCCACACATGTTGTTGTTTCTCAATATGTTTTCTTACCTTTACACAGTCAGCTTTCAGTTCATTCCATATGGCTTCACAACATTCTGGTACAATTTTAGCAATTTGCGACTTGGAGACTTTGAAGAGATGGGATAGAGATGGGTAATTCATACCTAGAGTAAAATAAAAACAGAACTTTATATTCTGCAGAATATATTGGCGTATAGTCACACAAAATACATTACTTATATACACAATTACCTGTAGCAAGGAAACGTAAAGTGATGGCCAGTCTTACAGCGGTTTGATCCGCCTCTTTCACGCATGTATCTTGTTTAGCGAAGACTGGAGATAATTTATCAAGTAAGTACTGAAAATCTTATCTGCTCATACGGAAAAAGTTCCTGTACGTTTCGCTATCATTCACCTCCCATTCACTGACTAAACATTCGTAAGCACCCAACTGGTTTCTGACTAGTGAGACAACAGACAAAAGATCCTTGGCCTCGAACGCTCTGCGCAGCGGCAGTTTTCCCTTATCTCGCGATAGCCGGAGGGCCGGTAAGGCGCGTCCTTGCTTCCCAAACCGTGTTACACGTTCATCATTACGCGTAATTTTCCTGTTGAATTGGTAGCGGAAACTTTAAACAATACATTTTTGCGCTCCTGTTCATAGTGCTTTTTTGATGCAAACGTACTGAATGCTAACGATATGACATTGGATTTAACACGCAGTCATCTCGTTAACATTTGAATTTATGCTGTATTTATATTACATACACAGTAGTGCCGATGTGAAAAATAAAGCCGGATCATAACATTTTTGACAGCGAGAAAACACACACACATCGGAAAAGGACAGACCCGCAAATAGTCTGTCACCAGGGGCAAAATTTATTATTTTTACTTTGGAATACTTTAAAATGCATTAGGCTATCGTTACGCACGTCAAGTAATTAACTGGCGTAGAACATTGAGAAAATGTGTTTTGTTTTTTCTAGAATACATCAGAGCTGAATATAGCCGTACAAGAATTTCAGCATTATTCAGATAATAATGCGGAATGTGAAATAAGTGTTAAGGCCACAGGACCATATTTATTCTGTTTTCGGATGTATTTTTAAATCCTAAACGGATGCAGATATATCCCCAGATCGCCACGCATAAATGTTGGAAATTATTTGTATTATGATACCAATTTATTTTCAAAATCAAAGTTTATATAATCTTGGGTTATTATCGACTTAATTAAGTAAATTTTCTTTAAGTCGATAATTAGTAAAAACTATAAGGCCTGTTGCTTTGAAAAACTTACGCTGTAGAGAACACACAATTCCCAACACTTCTGCGAAGCGGTTTTGCGATATCTACTCTCTTACAGGGCTTAAAAGAAGAAAAAATTAATTAAAACTCGCAAAAAACAGCATACATAGAAACCAGTGACCTTATTAAATATGAAATGGCTCAAAAATGCCCGCATAGTAATTAATGTGCCTCTGAAATCATTATAGGCAATATCTTAAATACAGAACTTCGGAGTAACAATACTAAAAAATAACACCTCCAGAAATTAAGAAAGAGAATTTACTCACCTATTCTAATTCAGAATCGGTATCGCTCGTAACGTCTATTTCTATGTCCATTATGCCATCGCTCTTCACATAACCCTCTTCAATGTCCGTCACATGTTTGCAACATTCTCTCCACTTGCTAACAGTGTATCTGCTAAACAATTCCTCACACAATTTTTTTTGTCTTCCAGAGATGAAGAAATCTCTTCACGGACTTGTGTTTTAATATCCCCCCAGACCAGCTTAATCGGATTTAAATCAGCATGATACGGAGGAAGACGGATGACGTCATGCCCACATGCAGTAAAATAACTGTCTACTTTAAATGTTTTAGGGCTTGGGGCACTTTTTACCAACAGTAACAACTGCGCTTTTGTCATCTGAGGAGAGAACGTAACATTGTTGTTAGTCAGCCAATCTTGCATTGCTTGTTTCAGGGAGGATGAAGTAGGTTTTTTATTTAGTTGGACATTGTGGTAACTCGCGTTATCTAACACAACAACGCAGTTTTCCGGTAAATTTGGCACCAATTTATT
>PNEQ01104547.1:0-11112 GCA_003012365.1 Medauroidea extradentata
AACCCTTGGTTGCAGTACCAGACCGGAATTTGAATGACATATCGTTGAATCGCCTCAATCGTTGGCAAATGATTACACAATTTCACCAAGTAATTTGGAAGAGATGGAGCATGGAGTATTTGCACAATCTTCAACAACGCACCAAATGGACACAACCAGTTGCTGACACTTGCATCAACCAGCTGGTGCTGCTGAAGGATCCCTTACTACCACCACTTAAGTGGAAGATGGCAAGAGTGTTAGCATTACATCCTGGCCAGGATGGCGTTGTTCGCGTGGTTACCCTTAGAACACCTAGTGGCGAGTGTGTGCGACCAGTCAGCAAGATTTGTCCACTTCCTTCAGATTAGCACCTTTAGTGCAAATCAAACTCCATCTTTCAGTGCTAAGTAATGTGCTTTATATAGATGTTAAGCTTAGGTATATGTTATGAACTTGAAAATAACTATTTTCGGTGGGCGGTATGTTCGTCGTGCATTGTAAACAAACTTTGTTTCTGTAGTTGTGGTGACTTTTACAAAATACATGTCATACAAATTTACATAATTATTATGTAATATAAAATATTACAAAGAAAATCATAACACTATATTTAAATCTGTTTTTTGTTTTCCGCACGGTAATAACACACTGATCACCAACTACCATTGTAGGCCGGGTTCCATACTTAACTGGGTGATTTATGCTCCCGCATGTTATCAAACACTTAGCTTAGTATGCCGGGGTCTGGGAACCTGCACAGATGCAGGTGAACATTAAACGAAAGGGGAAAAGAAAAAATAATAAGTTTAGGATAAAGTGGGGGGGTGACGGCCAAGTACCTCTCACTTCTGCCACCTAGCACGAAGCGTGACTCGTCGGGAGGGCGAGGACTGTCCTAATCGTGACAGCGAGGGAGCAGATGCTGGGGCGAAA
Source organism: Medauroidea extradentata (assembly GCA_003012365.1). Lineage (NCBI taxonomy): Eukaryota > Metazoa > Arthropoda > Insecta > Phasmatodea > Phasmatidae > Medauroidea > Medauroidea extradentata. The sequence goes on from PNEQ01104547.1 coordinate 916, forward strand.
ATGCCCGCCACGTTGAGTTCCGGCATGTGACGGCAGCCGATGGTAGGTTGCGCAACACACTGATCACCACTGCCGGACTGCCAGCTGCCGAAAGAATGGCGAAGAAGTGGCCCTGATTTTCCTCTGTGTGCATCTTATATACCCTGTTAGCCTGCGGAGAGTGGAGGAGGGAGAAAGTGGTGATGATAGTGTCTCTGTGCAGTCCATTGCCTGGAAGCGCAGGATGTATACGCTCGCTGCGGGGCCGCGGGATGCTCAGGAGAGTGGGTATTCCTCCATCACTCTGCAGCACTTGGAGGTGCGTGGCGGGTTGCCTGCTTTAATTAAGGCGGGAGCACGACTAGTGGCTGGCCAGCATGTTCGTGAGGAGGTTCAATAGAGGAGATGCGCCTGTGGTGCGTCTTTCTGTACTGTTGTTTGGAAGGACTCAAGCTCAATTCTTTAGCCAGCATTTCTAAGTTTGGATTGTTGTGGTTTTTCCATATCCCTTGAACTGTATACCTGTATGCTGGGATGATTTCCTAATATGTACATAAAATTTTTCTATTCTGGTTCTGTCTGTAATGACTTTGTCAATGAGACATTAATTCCTTCTGTGTATGTAATTTTTTTAAAGTAAAAATTTACCAAGCATATTTTCAAACATTTGAATTAATTTAATCACCTCCCACCAAGGTAATCTGGGTTCGATTCCCACCAGGGTTGGTCCCCAGATTTTCGCATGTGGAAATTGTGTCTTATGATGCTGCTGGTTTTCTCTGAGATATCCTGTTTCCCCCGCTTATTCATTCCGGCGCTGCTCAATACTCACTCACTAGTGGTAAAAACCTAGATGTTGATTGCTGACCAGAATTACTTCACTTCAATATTGATATTTTAAAATTATAAAGTGTGACACATTACGGTTCCTCGCAGCCTACTCCAGAACCCGTAGTGGTTTTCAGTGATTTTTCATGATACTGTATCATTTTTGAACAAAAACTACTTTTTGCATTGCCACAATAATAAAAAATTGGAAATTGGTATTTGGAAACGAAAATACTTATTTGTTCCAGTTTTCAGGGTATTAAAAAAAACACCCTTAAATAATAAAAAATTGAAAAAAAAAAAAATGAGAACGTAATTTGATTGGTATTTGGAAACTAAAATACTTATTTGTTCCTAGTTTTCAGAGAATTTAAAAAAAAACACCCTTAAAGATCCTATGATTTTGTGAAACACGCCAAGATGAACAAAAGTCTCAGTGGTGGCATTTAATTAAATGTAACACGTAAATCCCTATCCTTGTTCTAGCCAGGGCTTCGCATTAGGCAGTTCCCTTAGTGGAAAGGATAATAAGGCTTTTTATTAATGCTATGTTATGTTTGGTCTTAGTGTATTTTTGCCTTTGAGCATGAAATGTTGTGCAGTGTGAAGGAAGGCATGAAGGATGGCAAGGCTCATCTGGAAGTGGTGTCTGCAGAGCACACAAAACTTGTGGCAATGGTCAACGAGCTGACTGTGGACGGAGGCAAGGAAGTGCCTGCTTCAGAGGACGTATCTAGTCGCAAGCGGCGAGGTGAGGCAGGAACAGAAGGCGAGCCCCCTGCGAAGACACCCAAGATTGCTGGTCCAGACAAGGATGACAAGAAAGAGAAAAAGAAGGATCCTAAAGCTGCTGATCTAATGGCAAGCTGGTGGCTCGAAACCACTTCTGTTCATCTATGTCAGTGTGGTAGCCCTGTAAAGGGTCATTTCAATAGAAATACTGTATTTAATTTGTTTTTTTTTTATTTTATGAAGAACCTTTAAGAATACAAGTGCTGCTCAGTACTTACTTCTATACTTCGTTTCTTGTGTTTTATTTAAACTTCTGGTTCATCATATACAAAGCAGTTACCGGTAGCATAATGGTACACTTTACTTGAAAATTGAATCTCACTTCACGTCGAAGTACGTACTGTACTTTTCATTGTAGAGTTTGCCTTTCAGAGCTTTACCAAATCACAATTTAGTGTATTGTACTTTTAAGTTCCCTGTATTAAAACTTAAAGTTCCTTAGCATACTTGTTACTGAGAAATTGCTCAGAAATTTGTGAGACTCAAATGCCAGTGCAACATATTTTATGGTGTAATCATTCCTTCATATACAGCTGTGTAAGCAGTTATGTTTGTGATGCATGCTTGATGTTGGGTGGAATATGTGTTTAATTTCTCTAAAATGTAAATGTGCATGCCTTTGACAATGTTTGTTTTTGTGGAATGTTAACTGCCTAGCAAAAATCTGAATTATTGAAAAAGTGTAAGCTTGAATTTTAGAAAATATTTTTGGAGATCAACAGTTTACAGCATCAAAATCCACAAGAGTGAGCAGTGTAGGTTTTATTGTAACAGTGTCTCGATGTGAAGTGCTGTGATTTTCATAAAATGGAATACTTCAATAGCTCATTTTGAAATACATATTACTCAAGCTTATGTTTCACTAAAGAGCTTTCACTTTTCATGTAGTTTAAAGATAATGTGTTAGGCCTGCATTGGACAATGACAGTGATGAACTTGCATTCCTAGCAAAAACTGTTCATAAAAAGGATTTCATATAATATATACATGTGTCAAGGATGTTTTTTTTTTCTCTACACCTTCATATATTTGCATCAGTTTCTTATAATACCGTAGTATCAAATACTATGCTGATTACTACTTGCTCACCTTATGTTTACTAGGAAACTATTGTAGTTTAGTCAACAGGAATAGTTTTTATTTTGTAACTTGTGCATGTGTCATACCGTAATTTATCGCACAATCGTCGCATCTAATTTTTGTAATGACAGAAATGGTAAAAATACTGTCATCACATTATTGTTGTACCGCAATGTTCTGTTTACGGTTCTGCATCAGAGATGTTAACTACGCTCAAGTACGAAGTACGACACTATTAGGACAAAATGTTTGCTGCAAGAATCGATTATAGTTTGTACCAAAATATTCCGCTGGAACTAAAGTGGAACATGGCGTTACTAATTCAACAGTCCACCATGTTGTGTGTTTGTCTTGCGCGTGGACTTTCCCAACTGAACGTAGTGTATCTATGTCAATGCAAAATAAAAACAAAGTTTGTAATCACTGCAACGGTAATAAATGGTGGCGGACTCGCAGAAGCAAAAAAGAAAAAATTAAAGATAAACTGAACTTAGAAAATGAAAATTGATCGGTATTCTAATAACCAAAAGTGTTTATTTACAGGTAAATACTGCTAATCTTGAAATGTGTTCCCACCAAATGTGCATATTTAATTATGAACGAAACTAACCTAACCTCTAACATCTAGTAAGTTATAGAACTTTAGTCATTGTTTCAGAGTTCATCCGTCAATAGTTCTGCCAAAAAATATTGAGTTACTTTAGTATAAATTGGGTTAGTGACGAAAACTATAGGTTTAAAAAAAATTTTCTACCACGAGAATTTTCTCGAATAATAGTCGCACCTTCGATTTTTTGCATCCAATTTGGCAAAAATATGTGACGATCATGCGGTAAAACAGGGTACTGTATTAGCAAACAAGCTGTTGCAATTCAAGCAGAATGACTTAGTGAAGTTGGGGGGGAAAGGATGCTTGATTTCAACAGCTGCTTAGTTTCTGTGTATGAATTCTTTCATGAACTACATATTTTTTCAGTGCATTATTTCCCAAAATTCACATACATGCTTACTGTTGCCACTCGTTCTACATTAACAAAATTATTAATGTGCCTGTTGATGCATTTTTCTAGAATCTGTACCTATTTAGGCCTATATAAACTTGAACATCTCTTGTGTGAGCAGCTTACATTTATTTAAAATTCTGTTCTCTGACCGATGAATTAAGTACCTTATGTAAATCTTTTGTTATATATGCCTCCAGTCACTGCTATCAATGCCTTCTATTCGAGAGAAGGAAAGCAAGAAAGTGGGTGAAGAAATAATGGATCTCCTTAGCAAGCCAACTGCGAAAGAGCGATCATTAGCAGAGAGATTTAGGTCTCAAGGAGGTAAAGTTACTTTGTTACTATATTTGGGAATGTGAATATCAGTTATGTCGATCTCAGTTAATGTTTTCAATAGCCAATAATGTGATAAATCCCTTGTGTGTCTGCACATATACTTGCATGTACAGTTTATCAAATGTTTGAAAAGGAAGAAACAAGAAAGCCAATAAGCACCCAACAATTTACTTCGTCTGTTAATGTGAAATCTGGATGAGTATACCTAGTACTGTATTCTTGTTTTAAATTGCAGTGAATCTGCACTCATGCAAGAAATACAGGATGTGATGTCTGGTTTGTATGTTATCATTTGGAAATACCCATATATGAGTACTGCAAACCCTCTGACCCTTGTGCTATCCCACATGCCTCAGAGCTGCGTGCGTACACCGTGGACCACCGCTACTTCAAGAAGACGCTCTCTCCCTCGTCTCGTGCGTCCCCACGTGAGAACAAGGACTTGCCCAAAATGGCGACAACTTTCGGGAGCAAAATAACGTTACAAGCACACATTCAGACACATAAAAACACGCAGTATTCTGCTTACTGCCTTTTGAATATATATAAAACACAGTTTCCAAAACCTTTTCTTATGATAAACATCAATAACAAAATAATTAAACAAAAAAAAAACATGCCACTAATTGGATGGAAACTTACGAGTTGGACAGGGGGGGGGGGGTGTTTCCACTGCTATGTCATCTCAATGCCTGGGAAAAACTCAAAACTGAAGTGCTTCTCTCCACTGGGCTAGGTGCCAGCCAGACAGTGCAGATCAACTACTCTAGTTCGTATTCTTACCATACAATATTTGTTTCCTGATTGCATTGAAAGTATTTCTTTGTTTTGTAAGGTGCACAAGTGATGGAATTCTGCCCTCATGGGACTAAGGTTGAATGTTCCAAGTTCAGCTCATCTTCACCATGCAAGAAGCTTCACTTTAAGAAAATCATCCAGAAACACACAGATGAGTCCCTGGGAGACTGCTCCTTTCTCAACACGTGCTTCCACATGGACACATGCAAGTGAGTTGCCAGGCACGACGGGGCATCAGGATTTATTTTTTCGGGTGTGTTTATAACTAAAGTAAAGGGGTAGTAGAGGTAAAGCTTTCAAAGGGATCACACATTTTGGACAAAAACTGTAGCAGGAGTTGTTTTTTAGGTTTTCTAAAAATATTTTTCAAAGCTAAGAGTTATAAATAAAAATAATAATCAGTTAAAAATAACAACATATTGTATTTGATGCTGCTCAAGCACAGTATTATGTCTTATCTCGACCAGCCAGATACCCTGCACACGTTGTAGTGCTGTCTGATAGATGCGTACATTCAGGAACATGCCAGCATCTGGAAGATTAGCCACAAGCCAGTGCTCGAAGCTCAGGTGGCGTATCACATTGGGTATTGCACATCCCCAACACACAGAAGGTATCGTTACACCCACCAGCCTATCCTACCTCTTTCTAGTCTACAGAAGGAAACCAGAAAAAGCCTCTTCACCCTCCCCACTGCCTCCCTCTCCCAGTAAATCTCTGCCGGACCATCCAGACCTGACATTTGCTCCTACCCGCCGTGCCATTTGACCTAAGTCCTGCATTGCCCCTCCTCCTCGCTCAGAGAGACACATCATAGAGATAGTACAACTCGAACAACCACAGCACTGAAGACCTCTCCCAGTTAGAGCCCTCTTTACGGAGCCACAGGCACCCTGCTCCCAGGAGCAAAACTAGGACGCCAAAACGGTAACCCAACAGTCTTACCTCCAACGGGCATCAACACAGTTTCAGCTACGAGTAAGGCCTTTACCTCTGCCCAGTATTTGAACAGGCCCGGAGTGCCATGTAGAATTGTACCATATCTGTCGGCATATAGGACGACCCCGCATATAAGACGAGTCATGGTTTTGAAGGTGCAAAATCTTGAAAAAAAGTAAAATTACTAATTTTGAAATTCCCAACAGAAAAATTTTTTTCCTTTGCTTGAAACATTAAAAATTTAGTTTATATATTTTCAATGCATTTATTACCGACATTTAAACATCATAATAGACACATAAACGAATAACATTGGCTACTACTGCCTTCCGCGCGCCCAAGAGCCAAGGAAATGCACGGCGGCGGCTGGCGATATCTCCATTTGCCGGCAGGTGTGCGCGACTTGGCAACGTTGGACAGAGGCACGCCGCGCACTACATGGCAACGCCGGGCGACAACAGCTGCTTACAAGGTCATTGCATTCCTGTGCGCTGTTGTCTGCCAGCCTAGCGCTAGACGGTAGACACATGAATGTGTGGTACGGTACCTAGATCCTCGTTTTTTCCGCCCGAGAGTCTTGTGCTTGCGAGACAAAGGATGAAAGCATGCGGACCTAGATCCTTGTTATCTCCGCCCGAGAGTTGTAGGCTGGCGAGACGAAGTATCTCGGAACGCACTCACATCGATTGTCGCTTCGATGCGATGAAGTGTCCTTTATTATGAATGATGCTCATCAAAATTTCGTACCGTAAATCTTATTAACATAAACGTGGCACTCGTTTTCATTTGTGACAAAAAACGCAATTCCTTGGAACATCATACAACTCCAAAGCTTACAGCTTAGCTTTCAAACGATTTTTGGCTACCAAAAATTTTTGCACCCTCATATAAGACGAGTAGCAATTTTTGAGGACCAAAAATATGTAAAAATTGTCGTCTTATATGCCGGCAAATACGGTATGCATCATAATATATCCTGTGGTATTAGTATTGTATTTCCAAGTTGTTGTGTCGCTATTATTGTCATATCTCATATTGAGACGCTATAGTTATAATGTGTGTCATCAAATTGTGACTGACTCAAACCCTGATTGTGGACCATGTACCAAACCTAGTGTTGTATCCACCATGCTGTGACAAGTACTGTAACTTGTGTTTATGAGTATAAGCACCCCATGAAACTGAATTACTGTGTTTTCTCCTTTCACGAAATTAACTTGTGTACCAACCTTTGATACCCAATACAAGGTGAGTGATATCTGCCTTTCCCTCTATTTAAAGATGACACCCTGCGCTAGCAAGTAGAGTTTGTCCTTGTTGGCCACTCAGAAGTCACTCGCTGGGTCGAGGATAACTCTATTACCAACTATCCTAGAAGAACCATACCAATATCTCACTGGCGCCTAGATCCAGGACCTCTAAGCACAGTGGCGCATGCGCAGTAACACCTTCCCCTTCACTCGTCCAGTCTCTTTCCAACCCACCATGCTCTCTCACTCTCCAGCCATCCCCTCCCTTTGTCCATCCATACCCCCTTACACGCATTCACACTGTACGGACGGAGGCTAACCTACGGATTGCTACGGAACATGAATTAATTTACACAAGCGATTCCTTTGCCGCGCGTCACTCGGAGACGAAGTATAACTGATATTGTGCTGTATCTTCTCACATTCTTTTTTTTTTTTTACATTATCCTCCAACAACACAATAAATGACTGTAAGTAATTTTTCTCAAAGATGATTTTCACGGGCTTGTATATTTTGCTCATCAACGAGCATCAACACTGCTATTGAAATATACTCAGCAACATGTACTATAGTTTAACCATAGCACTGTTATGTTCCGGTTACTGTTTGGGAAATGCGAAAGGTACTGGGTTCGTTTCCCAACCCAGTCTGGATGTAAATTTTTATTCGTATAAAATGGTCACTGAAAGGTTTCTAACATCATTTGTCACAGAATCAGCTCGGAATACATGAAATTTACCTTGCCGCATTAACAAATGAGAACGGGAGGTGTTGGGCACAGTGGTGAGGAGGGGGGCACCAATCAGCGTAATATTTTATAAAAATTTCATTGTACTTATTTATTTATTTATTTAGCTGTAAAAAGGTTGTTAAATAATCCAGCTGCTGATAATTTTCTTAGGATTCAAATCTAAGTCGGAGATATGTATATATATATTTTTGTGTGTTTTATTGTTGAACATCATTGTACCTTAATTTTTTTTAAATGACAGCAATTTAAAAATAAATAAATCTTTCCTACCTGAAAACAACTCTTTAAAGAGCAATGATTACGTATACGAGAATATTAAAACTTTTATTTTCGTTCCAATATTGAATAGACTCTGCACATTAAATGTTTAAAAAAGCTTATTTTCTTGACATCTCTTTCCGTACACTTGTTACAAAACAATAATAAACAAGTTAACTTTTAAAATTATTGGTATTGCCAGTATAAGGTTGAACAGTCATGTCAATGTTAATTTTTAAAATAAAGCTTATTGTTTAACGAAATGTCTTTCCTAATATATAAAACAACATACTAATATAAAAATTTGAACATTATTATTCATTATGGTATTTTTTGTTTTAACTTTGAATAATAATTTCAAATAAATATTACGTTAGTAATAACTTCAAGGACTAATTCTTCAAACTCTTCAAAAGCATAATAATTTAAAATCTTACATGATTGACCACTGACATTTGTCTGGTAACATTAGTCACAGAATCAACTCGGGATGCATTAACTGTACTGTGCCACATAAAAAATGAGGGTGGGATGTGTTGGGCACAGTGGCGAGGTGGGGTAGCCAATGTGAATATTTTATAAATACGTGTATGTATGTACGTATGGATGTACATGTTTTTTTTTTACATTAAAAAGTTGGTTAAAGAATCGCGCTGCTGATATATTTCTGGGATTCAATTGTTTTGTGTTGTATTGTTGAAAATCACTGTAGGGCCTACATTAAATATCAAAATGACGATAATTGAAAAAAAAAAAATTTCCCGAGTTATTGACAACATTTTAATGAGCGATAATCACACATGAACTTGAAACCATGTTTTTGTATTCGCTCCGATGTTAAATAATTACTGCACATTACATGTTTCAAAATGCTTATTTTAAGAATTCTCTTTCCTTACACTCGTTACAACACAATAATATGCAGTTATTTACATGAGCATTTAACTTGTACATTTATTACTACTATACAGTAGAATAGTAATGCCACATTAACTTTTTTAAAATAAAGCTTATTATTCAAAGAAATATATTTCGTAACACTGAAAACAACATACTAATGTGAAAATTCTTATATTGCTATTCATGTAATACGTATTTTTGTATAAAACTCTTATTTAATGTGTTACCGTAAATATTGAAATAACACTACGAGGAATCTCTTCACAACACGTAAAGGGGCCGAGGTTAGCACAGTGGTTAGAACACTCGCCTCCCACTAAGCCCATCCGAGCTCGACCCCGGCAGGGTCGGTACCCATATTTTCGCATATGGGAATCGTTCCAGACGATGTCGCTGATCGGCGGGTTTTCTCGGGGATCTCCCGTTTCCACACCCCTTCATTCCGACGCTGTTTCATACAACATGTCATCCCTCGTCAGTGCTAAAGACCTGATGTTAAGGGCTAATCGAAACCTCTTCACTAACACTTAACACAATAGGCAATTTTTCCAGCACTTTAAACAACACAATGTGCAATTTCTTTAACGTGAATTTAAACCGTTGTTCAGTAATAGAAAAAAAAGTACTATTCAAACTATTTTTACATAGACTTACAAAATAAACTCCACCCTCCCACTCACTCTGGCTCTTAAGGGCCCTCCCTACCCGCGATAAAATACGCAGAGGTGCCAACCTTTTACCAAAGCTTTCAGTAGTAATTTTGCGAAAAATCCGTATTTTTCAGTATTTTTCCGTAGTGAACGTATTAACTTAAGCCCATATGCTACATTGACCATAAAAGTCGTATAGAAATAACCGTAACCACACCGTAAGAAATTCACAGGTTTCCATCCCTCTTACGACTGCTAAGCAGCGGTACGGTGTGTTAAAGCACGTGCCACTAAAAAATGTGTGTACAAAATTCAAATTTTACGGTTATTTCTTACGGCGATTCTAGCACGGCCTTTAAATGTGTAGGCCTATACACAATCACATTACCTGTTCGTCGGTAACTTCGGCATTTGTTGTCGGATCTGTAGCATCACTTAATTATAATATATTTTTTCCTCGAAATTTCTTACTTCGAAAATGCTTAACGTGTTTTTAACGTAACTATGTATTGACGGTGGCGTCTTTGCCATCGTGTTTACACTGAAATCACAATTCACAAAACACGTGTTGTTGAGATACTCTTGAAGCACTTAAACCTGTCCACAACTGTGAATATTCTGAACAATATTC
>PNEQ01104548.1:0-10806 GCA_003012365.1 Medauroidea extradentata
CCAAGTACCACCCCAGAGCCAATCCTACTGAACGGCGAAACCAAGACATAAAGGTGCAACTCCGTCTCCGCCTACGCCATGGGAAAGATCACAGCAAGTGGGCCGAACAACTGCCCAAGGCGCTTTTTACTATACGGCGCAGAATGAACGAAGCCACTGGATGTTCTCCAGCAGCACTGCTCCAAGGCCGCGACCTACCACTCCCAGGCGAATTCAGCTGCACGCAAGCGAGGAGGTCGACAGCGCCAGAAAATACGCAACAGCGCCAAGAGAGGCGCGAGGGAGACATTCAAGCAGCACGGGAACACCAAAATAAGTATATTTCCAAATGGGTCCCAACAACACGAGCGCCAACCCGGCTACGCATCGGCCAGAGGGTGTTTGTCAGGGAACACCTGTTGTCATCCGCACCCAAGAACTTCTACGCAGGACTAGGCCCGAAATGGAGCGGGCCACATGTCGTGGTGAAACCTATGAGTGCAAACACGTATATCGTCAGGGTAGGACCACGTCGCACGCAAAAGGTCCACAGGGATGACCTACGCCACGCACGGAGTTTTGATGTGCCGGAGACGCAGGACACAGAACAGGCAATGCAAACAGAAGAGGAGCAAGAGCGCCCAGGAGCACCCACAACAAATACTGAACCAACATTAACAAGGAGCCCAGATAATGCCGCCCCATCCAGTACCGCGATACCAGCCACACCATCACCAGGTACCAGCGGAGAGAGGTGCGACACGGCGATCCCTGACACCGGTCATGAACCGAATCAATCTGCTGACGGGAGTGGTCGCAGCATTGTACAAGGTACCATAGAGAAGGACGCCGAACCTATGGATATCGCAATGGACCGCACGATGAGCACAGATCAAGCCGAACGAGGGGAGGCAGGAACGAGAACACCACCGCTGCAAGAAAGCCAAACCAGGCAGACTTCGCGACGGCGACCTCGTGCACAACCACCTGAGAACCCACCAACAGACAGCGAGGACGATGGAGACCTTGACGGGACGCCGCCACGACGCTCCAAACAACCACGCAAATGTGTGCCAGCATACAGCTGTAGCACGCGCAACACCCAAGGCCACGTGCCGCGGCAACACCGACAGAGCGTCACGAGGCACGGAGAGCACAGAATAGCGACCACTACAACACCGGAACTTTCACGCTACTTCTTGTGCACCCGGCGCTTACAACACACCCCAACCTGCTGTGCTTAAGTCAGCGTCCACGAACGGTCTCACCAATGGGGGGGCATTTGACGTGTGCGCAACCGCCCACACAATTCCAGCGACCGTTCGCGGCCCTCTTATAGCGATACCAGCCAGGATGGCCAGCATCGTCGGTGGCTAGCTGAGCGTAAGGAACGCACCCTAGAGCTACCCCAAGCCAGCCAAGTCAACTGAGCAGGTTACATTAATGCGACATCCGCCCACGTGGTAGCTAACTGACCAAAACAGCTAATTACGCACGTAACAAGGAAACCACCACCACCGCAACGTGAAGCAGCAAGTAATTTGCAAGGGGCATTGGTAGTTTCGTCAGGCATGACACCGTCGCGGATCCCGACGTGTGTACCCGCCGAAGCACGTGCAACCCTAACTTCCAGTGCGGGCGGAAGGCAAAGAAAACCCATATATCACAAAACACAGCATAATTTTAGAGAGTTAATGCAGCATTCAAACGTGTGTTTACTATGTTCCCAAAAATGTATGAGTAATAACGTTCAACAGCTCTAAATCACGGAGCGCGACCCAGGGTGACAACCTGGCAGAACTAAAGACCGCCAAATGTGTCAACATACGTTTATGTTCAAAGTAGCAGTATAGTTATTTTTATAGGGTATTATGTGTGCATGCAGAGTTTAATGTGCAAACAGTGTCAGCTCGGACTTGGAGAGACAGATTAACAAGATAACCGGAGCAGAAGGCACAAGTAAATAATTTACCTCAGTGTATTTTCGGAGCATGTTTTCAGCCATTGCTTTTATACTAAAGAGTTCACAGTGTTGTATGTAATTTTCATAATTTTACAGGGTGGTATGTATTGTAATTTGCTTTGTTGCACAAGTTGCCTAAAGCGACCACGCGCATAGTTTTGGCGGACACTCTCCACGGCTTCGCGGGAGTGATCGCCATTGCTCGTCAGTCTTGCTACGGGCGTGAGGGGGTGTGCCACGCGACGCAGCGGCTCCTGGACCTGCAACCGTTTCACCACTCGCATAACTTCCATAGTCAATTGCTTTTATTTTTACCGGAACTTAGTCTAACGTAACGTATTTTCATCCAGGAGTAGCGCCACCCCCATCCCTGCGAGCTCATTCGCCCAGGGGTTTAAACGCAAAACGTAATTATTTGCATAGTCGTGCAGTGTTCAGTGCGCGCTTTTCTGTGTTAGCCTCCCACCGGCTATAGAAGTGGGGACCGCTCGAGGCACGTAGTGCAAATTTTTGAGTCAGTAACCCACCAATAAATCGGTGTTAAGTGTAACCCAGCGTGAGTTATTTGGCCATGGCCAATTCAGGTCTTTAGGGAGCTAGACCCCTCAACCAGCTGCCTTTTCAGCTTTTCAACCACCATCATCTCGACGTGGAGGATCCAGGGGGAGCACGCCACACGGGCGGCAGATCCACGGCCACCACCATCAGCAGCCGGCATTGCGAGAGGCGTAGTTGTCTCTCTCTATCACCCTCTCCTATACCCTCACCACCGAACACGTCAGGCTGTTACAGTGTTTCCTACTCTTCTTTTGACTTTAATGTTACCCACTCATACGGCTTCCATAAAATTCCCATTTTTAGCTACTGCAATCTCACAAGTATTTCTCAACTCTAAGTATTCGCAAAAAAAAAAAAAGCGTTCTTATTGTTGACAATATTGTCTGCACGATTTTGAGATACCCCTTAAAAGCCTTGAGGGGTTGTCTCACAACCTTACCACCAACCGGGGATCGTTCTTAAACAACTAACAAAAGTCTAGAAGAAGAAAATAGATGGAAAACCGGAGGTGAGGAAAAGTCACTAGGTGAGGTAATCTAGTAACCTAGGTGTAGGCCTCAGGAAATACTAGTACCCTGTTCTCACCTTGGTCAAGCACTACACTTCCACCTACTTCAACTTTAGAACATAAAAGAGGGTGCATCAGGAAACCAGAAAAAGTAGGTAATCTAACCTAAACAAAAATATATAAATCACGAATAAATACTGGGGGTTTGGTAACTCAAGGTAAGAGCAATAGTACAAGGCATGCAAGAGGCATTTATAAACGCATGTACCCATTTTTCTCAATAAATTACTGATAAATAAATAAACTACTTGATTCGTGACCATAACTTATTTATTTTCTAGAACCTTTTCGAGTTAAACATTTCATCCTCAAGAAACAAGTTTAACCTTTCATATTCCGCTTCTTTGTTTTTCTACTTCACATTATTCAACGATACTACTGAACCAGTACATCTTAATAGTTATGTTACATCGGAAAAGTTAACAAAAATTATATATATATATATATATATAAAACGTTACAATTCTTTAAACCTTAACTGTGGTATTCAACGACATAAAAACGGTAATATTCGCGGTACCTAACCTAACACTGAAGCAGAAGTTACAAGGGGTTCTTCCACACTACTGTGAAAATAAAAACTAAGATGTTACATGTTAGAAAAAAAACTAAGTGTCACTCTAGGAACTTATCGTTACTTTAGATGGCTAAGTCATGCTTACCTCGTAGCTTCCAAGCCTAACTCATCATTCCAGGACGTCGACTAACATACTGCTCTCTCGAGCTAGTCTCCTCGACTCTTTAAAACCACGCCGTCATGCGAGTGGTCTACATTCCCGATACAAAAACGTTTTGAAAACTTTTAAAATCTTTTCTAAAGCACGGCAAACACTTTCTGAAAAGTTTACTTTACAGTGTTGTTACTGGCGTCGTTTCTTGCGCCACCTGTGCCACGCCATCATGGCCACACTGCCCCACTTCCGATCGTCAGCTATCGTCCGACACTCCTTGTTGTTCAAACAAATGACTATCGCCGAGCACACACCCCTCTACCCTCTTCTCCTATGGTCGTGTCCGCATGACATACTACCCGAAGGTCAAACTTTACTCGTGTGAAAAAAAACTAAACGTCAGCTGGAAAAGACTTCGTTTCAACCAGAACATAAACTACTGAAAGTGGAGGAAGTAGCGCACGATAGCGTTTTTGTCACCTGTTGATTACAAATTGCAGTGTATCCTCGTGCTACAGTAAATGTTGTAATCAACAAAGATCTATCAACACATCAAGCACTACTCTCGTTCCCACCTTCATTAATGTTTACGCTGCCTCGCTTGGCCTTGTCCAACTGCAAGCTCATCACTAATAATGTCTCGTAACATAACATGTTGTACCTTACTTCGCAGTGCTAACATGATGTAAGACTAATTTCAAAACAAATATCAAGAAAAATCTAGGCTCTAAGTCACACAATTATCATATCAAGAAAAATTAAACCAAACAAGGATAAACTTATCGCACACAAACTTTTAACTCAAACAGGACGAAAGTATTATTACGAGGTCTCTACCTAAAAAAAAATTACCGTCGTGACATTATCCTACCCGTACAAAATTTGTGGACCACACAAATGAGCCAAGTGCTCTTACAAAGAAAATGAAAAGGACAGTGTCCATTGGTTACAGTCATTGGGGTTCGCAAAGATAGTACGACATGGTTAATGTTAACTTATAAGTCGTAGTGGTCCAACCTCATCAACAACACCAATGTGTAACATTTGATACAATATTTGCGCCAAATATGGTCGCTTAGTGTTCAGGTACATAATTGAAATAGTCATAATAACGGATACGGGTCTCAGCGAGGGCCACTTGACTTCTTGTGCTGGCGTGCTGAATGTTCCATGAAGTCCAGGAGATACCACTGCTACTTGAAAGGTAAGGTGTCGCTAACAGTCTTTTTCCAAGGTGTACCTCCAGAACCCCATGTCTCAGCCAGCCGCCACACTGTGAGCCACTCCAACCCTCACTGGGACAGGAACACTGGAAACAAAACAAACAGCATCAACATCTTTGCATAGATGTTACAAACCTATACTCATACGACAAAAACTACATAAAGAAAAAAAGTTATGATTACATTCTAAGTTCAATTGTTTGGCTGATATGTCATGGGAAGGAGCTAATGTACCAACCTTGTTGATTACACAGTCACATAACTATTTCCTCCCACCCTACACTTAACTGACACTCAAAACATAATGAAATCCCCAAACGCGATTTCAATACAACCATTAAAAAAACAGAGTCTCAGGCAAGACTAAAAGAAAATTTTCCATTAACCTAACATTGAAAGAGTTCATTCAGTAAATCATCATCGACGTACACAGTATTGGGTGTAGTCCGGGAACTAGTATTAGAACTGTCTGTATTTTTCACCCGCAACGTAAACCTTCTTCACCAAAACTTCTTCGTAAGCCAACTGGTAGTTCTGCAAGACATATGCGTCTGGTGGTGGTATCTCAAAACTTCTTTGTTTTCCTCGCAAAGTTCATGTGTTCTGAAAATAGTCACTACGAAACACTCGTCCACGATGTAGGCGTCCCCACATCCATCCATCACCTTCAGTCGAGAGTCTACAGGAAAGCTCGACTCCATCTTCGGCAGTAACCACATCCTTCCTTCATCTTGCTCGACCCCGCAATGTAGGAAGAGTACACCGGACCGGACTTGAGGAGCTCCGCTCCACAACCCGACAGGGTCCGGGACTCGATTCCACGTCATCGCTGGGATATGACCTCGGGGATAACACCTTCTGCAGTTCAGTGGGTGAGGAGGCAGCTCGAAGGAAACCGCTGGTATGACATCTTCACGCGGTAACCAGGAACATTAGAAGCTACCTTACATTACGATCCACCAGGACTGTCTAAGCCTTCTTTTGATTACTGGACGATCGCTCCGCTCTAATGTATGTATCGTAGAACCTCACAGCACCGGTTCTGGAAAAAGTCTGTTTATTTGTCCGGAATCACGTACACTTGCGTTGTCTTCTTTATTGATAGCAAAAACTAAAGTCTGTGCCTGAACTCTCCCCCCCCCTTATAGTATGGCAAAACCCCACAACATTACTTTAATAAATAAAACTCTGTAAATCATTACTTGTTATAGTTTGTCTAACCTAAAAAAAAGTACTCTAGCTTCTCCCACAACACACTTATGCTTTGTTCTTTGTCAACATTCATTTACCACAACTTTACACTAGGGGTGACTTCAATTTACAATCCCCTTTCACTTTATAAATGTTGACGTTATAGTCTGACTATGTTCAGATATAATGAAAACTATACATGAATCTTTATCACCTATGAATAACATGAATGTTTACTTTTAGCGTTTGTCACACCACTTTTGTGGTACAATTACTAAAACAACAAAAAAAACCAACTTCATCACTAATACAATTATACTCAGGCTCCTACATCTCCATTTATCGTGAGCCACAAATTAATGACATTTCCATCAACAGATTGAACTGTTGCTTTAAGATGCCCACTTTCCCTTATCAGTTGTATAATGGCCTCCACTGAAGCTTCCTTGGCGAGATTACTGATACTGGGAGCTACTTCAGGTATACTCCCCCTTTGATGTCTTCGTAGACTGAGAAATCTCCAACTTAAACAAATAACAAATACAATGGTTAATACAACAATAACAACTGTCACTCCTATCTCCAATCCTAGCGCTGCTTCAGCACTCATAGCTTCAACTCGAGGAATAGTACCTAACCCTAACAAAAATGGGTTTCTAAAAATTATAATCAACAAAACAATAATGACGAGGCCAAGAGAAATACTTTCTAAATGTCTGATATGAAAATTCTCAAAACCTATCGGACTCTCCAACACCATTATAGCTTTAGCTGTTGTATGAGTCGTATAACTTATGTTCAAGTGGGGTATGGCAGATGGCCAATTCTCCTCTAAGCAATCTGAAATTGAAGGAAAAAACAGCATGTTTTGAAGACATGTGAATTGGAAACTGAAGTTTCTTAAGAGTAGACCAAGATGCTGGGATTACGTTAATAATGTCAAATTTTGTAGTGGTATGGAAATCACAAGGATACATTTCACCAATACACAGTTGTCCATTTAAAAACAAAGTACAATCACATGGTACTGCTACATCCATAGCACCTGGATGACCTTCATTCTGTAAATATCTAACTTCATTCTTGCTAATAGAACAATTTAATTCTAATTTGCCTTTAGCATTGGTTAGAAAATATCATTCTGGGCCAACTTGGGAAATGATTAACTGCGAACCAACTTGACAACTAAAAGAACATTCCTGACCTAACTGTACGGCCGTAGCACCTTTAAACACGGCTTTAGGGCATAGGGCCCCGGTAACAGCATCTCCTGCCATCCTGGGTAAATAGCAAAGATTCTCTTCGTAAGGTCTATAATTTTGTAATTCTTTATCGCGTATAGTTCTAATTTCATCTCCGTTTACAGCCAAAAATGTGGGTTCATGATGTAGTACACAAATAGAATGTTTCCAAGCGAAAGTTATAGCTATAAAATTATAAAAAGTTCCACCTGGATTCTTTCCGAACAATAGGTATCTTTAACTTTATGAATAACTGTTCCTCAAAAATCTGACAAGTACAAATTTTCAAATGAAAGTAAGTTTGAACCTCTTCTACTGGAATAGCTTATCGGTAACCATCTGGGTCAATTATTTTTTTTTTAATAAATCAAGTTTTTCTTTTAATGTTTCTGGTGTGACTAGAACAGCTGGTATCTTTTGTGACCTACACTGGTCGAGGATTTCAATACTAAAAAGTGTATGCGTTTGTTTGGCCATAAGGGCTACTGCTACTAATTGTGTTTGGTGTACTTGTGAAAACTCTTGTACTACCCCTGAATGACTAGATGTTACATTGGTTAAGGGTTGAAAATGCGCTCCAGAGATCACTCCAACGGGCAGAGTTTCGGAACTGGATGGTGCCCCATCTGCTACCCTCGTTGATGTGGTCGCGCTCGTCAGGTACAGCCACCAGACGACGATGACGCTCACTGCCATCCTGGCGTCACTAAATCGGGCTGGTTGGTCTTCTAGTTGTTTCCGAGCTCCACTGGGGTGATTTTTTTTCTGTGACTCACAATTATACCCTGTTTACTATACAATCATATTAAGGACACAATTTTACATAAAAAAATTTCTCTCTTTTTTTTTTTACTTTACTTTACTTTAGCAAGACTGCAAACTTAAAGGAAAACTCATGAAAGACTTGTGATAGCAACAAAACTGATTTTAAATTATCACTCTTGGCTCGTCAACTAACAAAATTTTTATTTTAAATTAATTATTTATAAAACTTTTTCATACGTTCAACATTAACTACTTCGAGCCTGGGTGTTCTACCTTTATTTTTGTTTAAGACATAAAGATTATCTGACAACTTTTTCACCACGATAGATGGTCCATTCCAACGGTGGAAAAACTTGTGTGTCAGTCCTTTTTTTCTGGTGGGAGCGAAAACCAAAACTTCTTGACCGGGCTGGTATTCTACCGATCTGCGGTGAGGATCGTAATGTTCCTTCTCCTTCTCCTGTTGTCGCCTAATGTTGTCCAATGCCTGTCGTTGGAAGGACTTCCACTTACTACGGAGATGCTTGCTCTCTTCCTCTGAAACTTTCTGATTAAAACACACTTCATTGACAGAGAAATCTTAAGTTGTCTAGGTAAGTCATTTCCCCTAGCATGATTTGCCCTTATTCGTTTCCCTGTTTATTTCAATTTCTCTTGTTTTTCCACGGATTTGTCCAGCACTGACTCCTGAAGTTGCCCGTTTTTCCACATCCAAAACAAATATTTCTACCAACAGAAGTACGTTGTGGTCTGTATGTATTGGGTTTACCCTGTCTAGGCCCCATGTCCCTAGCAGGTGTGTTGGTGTGTGGTGGCCTACCACTGTCCCTCTGCTGTGGTGTATTTGACCCCCTCTCGTAGCATGTTTGGTTAGTTTGATTTTGACCTAACTGTCTCATTTGTTTTGTCATTTCTTGCATTTGCTTGCCTAAAGTTTCTAACGTTTTCTTAATCTCGTCAACTTCTCTATCGTCTGTTGTTCTCTCGGCTCCCTTTACTTGTCCTACTTTATCGTTAAAATTTCTGTGTACTTCCTCTGCTACTAATGCCTGCCTGTTCCTAGCATAGTAGTTTCCTGTCTCAATGTTTCTCATTTTCTGCATAAGCTGTGCGACGGTTTTGTTTTTCATCATCATTACCTTTTCTATGATAGTTGGCCTAAGCCCTCTCAAAATGTATCTAATTTTTTTGTCCTCAGACATTTTGTTGTCTAATTTGTTGCACATACTAATTACATCGTATGCGAACTCCTCAATGGTCTCATTATTCCCCTGAACTCTAATACATAAGCTCATTTCCAGGTCTTCGACCTCCCTAACTCTCCTAAATGCTTCTTTAAGTGCTTGCGCCAACCCCTCAAAAGTGCTCAACGTTTCCGCCCTGTCGCCTAACCCATCGTACCAACTTGCTGGTGCGCCTCGCAGAAAACTTGGCAAGAACGTACAACACTTATTGTCATCCCACTGATTAACCACTGCTGCCCTCTTAAAATTTTTTTCATATTCTACTACATCTTCACTGCTTCTCCCATAGAAAAATCCTGGGTTAATGAAAAATTTATTAGCCTCCATGGCTACTTCGGTGTCTTGTTGTGTTTCCTGTAATGCTGCTGTATGATTCACTGTACCCTCGCCCTAACTTAAAAATTGAAACTCCTCTAGGTTTCTTTGCCTACGATGTTTTGTTACATCTGTTTCCTGTTCCTTTGCTAATTCTAATGTAAACTCAATCTCCTGCTCTTTATTTTTGGTCTGCGATCTAAGTTTCTGTTCTAAGCTTATGGTCACAATTTTCTTTACTTCTACTTATTTTTCTACTATGGCAACCTCTTGTAACTCCTCTCCATATTTACCTAATTATTTTGAAACTATTTCTGTTTTGACTTATTTACCATGTGCACCTAAACAAACCTAACTTCCGTATGTGGTATGATCTAAGGCCTGGTCTAATGGTTAACAATACAAAATTTTGTGTTCCTAATTACCAGTCCCAATCCCCAAAATCACACACATACCCGGCGCCTCCACCAATCTTTGTCGGCACGATTTTGAGATACCCCTTAAAAGCCTTGAGGGGTTGTCTCACAACCTTACCACTGACCGGGGATCGTTCTTAAACAACTAACAAAAGTCTAGAAGAAGAAAATAGATGGAAAACTGGAGGTGAGGAAAAGTCACTAGGTGAGGTAATCTAGTAACCTAGGTGTAGGCCTCAGGAAATACTAGTACCCTGTTCTCACCTTGGTCAAGCACTACACTTCCACCTACTTCAACTTTAGAACATAAAAGAGGGTGCATCAGGAAACCAGAAAAAGTAGGTAATCTAACCTAAACAAAAATATATAAATCACGAATAAATACTGGGGGTTTGGTAACTCAAGGTAAGAGCAATAGTACAAGGCATGCAAGAGGCATTTATAAACACATGTACCCATTTGTCTCAATAAATTACTGATAAATAAATAAACTACTTGATTCGTGACCATAACTTATTTATTTTCTAGAACCTTTTCGAGTTAAACATTTCATCCTCAAGAAACAAGTTTAACCTTTCATATTCTGCTTCTTTGTTTTTCTACTTCACATTATTCAACGATACTACTGAACCAGTACATCTTAACAGTTATGTTACGTCGGAAAAGTTAACA
>PNEQ01104549.1:0-24142 GCA_003012365.1 Medauroidea extradentata
AATCCAAACATCCGTGTTTCGAAGACAAAGGAAACAGCAAACAGGAAAGCACTATCGATTAGAAGATATCAACGTCTGCTTCTGCGAGACTATCGATGCGCATATGTCGATTTCTACACCCGCAAACTATCGATTTGTATCGAAACGTTACGTACGACGGGTAAATAAACATTAATCCGTGACTTCCACAACAATTGCGGCACTTTTTCGGTACTTCCGTGACCAGCGCTTCATTTTAGTTACTTTTTGGTGACTTTCGTGACTTCCGTGACCTGTAGACACCCTGTCTTCAAATTTACACAAACAACACTTTCGGCTGTGTGTATCTGAAGTGACATGCAATTCCAGTTAAAGTGATTATTTTGGAAAACATGGTTTCTTATTTCTCTACAGCAAATTTGCATATTTCTGCAACTTGTTAATTATACTAGCATTTCCATTTATTGCCATTCAATTTGAACTTGGTGACCCCTAACAGAATTTTGTACAATTAAATTTCAGATATTGGCACCTGAGAAGTTGCCGCTAATTATCTGTTCATCCGGCAGAATGAGAGAAAGTAAAGGCTGCTCAAGTGGTAAATTTTTTTTCTAATTTCATATATAACGAAATATTTTTTCAAAGTACTAAAATTAGTAAAATAAAAGTAAAAAACCAGTGGGAAACAAATTCAAGCTGTAACTTAGTTTTACCTAGACCATATTTTTTCCTTATACAAAATTAAATTTTTATGCGTTTAAAAATAGTTGTTCACACTGTGGACCATTTTGAATGAAATGCGTTTCTTTAAGTCACAGGAATATCTTAAAAACATAGGTACTTCTTAGCCAGTTAAATGTACAGTCTTTGGCTAATTTATGTATAAGGGTCTGTCGTAAAACAAAAAATAAGACAGAAAAGCATATTATTACATTTATTGCATTGCATTACATAACTAAAAAATAGCTTCGGTTTTAATTTAAAAAATTAAAAAAGAATCGTATTACATAACTATCCTTCAAAATATGTCGTTACTTTAAAATTCGTCAGGCAAATTTTAGGTTGTATCAGAATTCTTTACAAGCACATACATACACATACTATGACGTCACAAAGTGTATATACTAAAACTATTCGAATTATCTTCAAGTATATACATACATATACTATGACGTTACCATTCTGTACAACTTTTCAAATATATTAACTCGTTCGTTGTTCCATTAAGTATGTCCGTTAATTTCCAATTTCCGTTAGTTACTGATATTGCCGTCAGAGTCTAGTATTAAAAGGTGTGTCCGAATAGTATGTACCAAGTACGTACCAGCGGCTAGTAAGTGTACGTGGGTACGTTGCAAGTGTATAATGACTACAGTTGGTGCACGGTAATGTGACGTTTGTGAAGACTAAATTTTATAAAATTATGATAAATATCGTTATTGTGATATCAGGCGTTAATGTTTTAGAACGGTACGCTGTATATACGTTAATAGTTATCGAGATGTTTTGTTTATTGTAAAAAGTGGCAGGCAAATACTAATTATGTTAAAACGGTGGCCTCACTGTATCCCGGACCTCGTATATTTGGACATAACCTTGCTATCACCGGGTAGTAGTCGCACACGTCCTGTCTTCTCCACGGAAGTGCCACGCCTGCCCTGGAAACCCGCTACTGCGCCATCTCAGCGACCTAATTGCAGTGACCTTGTGGCAGGCCGTCCACCCCCCTCCCAGCATCACTGCGGTCCTTCGAGATGTTTGTGTTGTCCTCTCAGTCAGCTGACGTCCTGCGCCGCAGCGCGTCAAGGCTACACGTCATTAGCAGCTAGTTGTCTTTCAACTGCCATGTTCCGGGAAAAGACGGCGGGTTCCTTGTGCTGGATACGATTTACCCGGCTGCTAATTGACCACGTCCCAAAACAAACCTTCAATTAATTTCAAAAACTTGGCCATCTGTTCCTGCGTAAGTCTCGGCGAAAACATTGTCTAGTCTTCTGGCCTTCAAGACCATGCCCTATTGTTTCGACTTTTTTGAAGACATTTTTTTCGCATTAAACGAGTGCAGTTATAAAAAATACGTTAAGACATTATTGTTTAAAAGTGTCTTCTCTATGTCCGCTTATATTTTTAAGGCAGTAAATACTATGGATTTTAACTATGTCATTAACGAAAACCTGGTTAATTAACTTTTTTGTCAAACCGTACAATTTATTCTTTCGAAAAAAATTAGCTATCGCGGCAAAAACAATTTAAAACGAAACTGTCAACATATGTTTTTATTTCTGCTCTCGTTTAAGCTTTAAAAAAAATTATCGCAGAAACAGTAGAAGCACGAGATAATGGCCTTAAGGGTGTTTGAGTACGATAAAATCATATTTTTATATTTTTATTAACTATTGTTAGTTTCGTACACGATACTTGTGAGTGGAGATTACTCTTACCAACCAATTTTAGCTCTCGAATTTTTCTCATAACGGTGCGTCAAAGTAAAAATTTGCATGTTTTGCTGTCATGCAAATAGTGAAGACCAATTGACTTACGTACGTGAAATAATTCACTGTGAAATAACACATTATGGGCTACGTGATAAAACATTTGAAAAAAACCCGCGAACTGTTTTCGTAATTTTTAAAAATTGCTGAATTTGCAACATTTTCCCTGTTTTTTGCGATTTTTTTTTAATTCAAAATATAACGTTGTGAGTTTTTGAATGATTTATTTTATAGCTCATGG
This sequence comes from Medauroidea extradentata, assembly GCA_003012365.1. Lineage (NCBI taxonomy): Eukaryota > Metazoa > Arthropoda > Insecta > Phasmatodea > Phasmatidae > Medauroidea > Medauroidea extradentata. The sequence continues at coordinate 2,713 of PNEQ01104549.1, forward strand.
GACGTAAGTTTACAGTGAATTATTTTGTTTAAGTAGGTCAGTTAGTTTTCACTATTTGCATGGCAACAGGACACGCAAATTTTGACTTTGACACCCCGTTATGAGAAAAGTATGAGAGGTATAACTGTTTCGTAAGAGTGTAATGTACTCACAAGTATCTTCTACAAAACTAACATTATGTATCGCACTTGAACACCCTTAAGAGCTTCCGTGGTTACGAGATTGATTTCTACGCATTTTTCGAAGTCAATATGGATAAAATACTCAATGACAAACCTAGGTAATGGTATTTGCCAACTTTATGAGTAAATATTTATCCAGAATTACTAGTTCGTTACGCGTGATCTCTTGCGCCGCAGTTAAATGCACGCAGTTCTGGTGTCAAGAGATTGTACCTCAGAAGTTCGCAACACTGGAAACAACTTTGTTTAAAACGTTGGCTAAAACTATTGTCTAGGATTGTTATTGTTGAATTTTTGCCAATTGGCTTCAAGAAACCTACAGTTATATATTAATGCTTTTAGCGTTGACATCCTCTTAAGGCCGAACATGGTGACAATAGGTGTTCTGCTGCCCTTGTTAGATATGAAAATATTGGCGTAACAACGTACAGGCGTATACATGCACGCCGTTATCATTGTTCCGTCATAAAATGAAAGGGTTACAACTGGAGGTCTGATATAGGCTAGTTGTTAGCTAGAAGTCTGCACTGAACGCCAGTCATGACTTGCGTCCAGAGGCTCGGGTGAGGCACGATGCGCCTGCTGAGTCGTGCGTGCTTACAGCTACCAGGCCTCGAACGCGCACAATCATAACCGTCTTTAGAAGAAGGCCGCGACCTTACATCTGGCGACCCTGCGCAGGAAGGGTCATTTTAACACTTCATTTGTCTTGCCATCCGCAGTGGTCACCTCTGATTCGCCGGAACGTAGGGCACAATAACGAATCAGGTATAGGCAGTTCGGAATAAAGTGAACACTCGAAAAAGCCCTGCTAAAGATCTATTTCCAGCCAATTCGTATCCTTCCGCGTGTAACAGCTAACGACGGGAAAAGTCTAACCTCCTGGGACACGTCACTTTATGTTTACGCGTGTAAGATAAATTGTTCAGTCGATAGGTACATACATAGTTTGATAAAAAATATGTTTATTAATTATATAAAATACAATTATATCGCTGTCGGTTGATTTTGTTTCAGTATTGTTGTATTTAAATACAAATAAACACGGAACTATGTTGTGTTATTTCACTGCCAACCATACAAGCAGTAAAGTGACTATCGGCAATGTTGAATTACATGTAGTAACAGCTAGTGATATTTTTCAAAGGTTAAATATGTAGTGTTCACTTTATTCCGAACGGCCTATACAGGTACATTGCCTTTGGAGAGCTAAATGAAATGATAAAATGACACTTCCTGGCAAGGTTGCCAGATCTAAGGCCGTGGCCTTCTACTAGAGACGGCTATGGCACAATACATTCACCCAGGCGACAAACAAAACCGGGATTCGATGGTTGCACGAATAAATGTCTCACACCTCAGTAGATGTTGCCATTTTCACTACGTTAACTATTCAGCATATGTTGCAGCACTTTCTATTTTTTTTTTTCAGGCAATTTGCACCATGCTGCATATTGTAAATGGCGTTCCCTCCACACACACCTTCCCCCTCCTTCCGAGAGCAAATACAGAGATTCAAATGTTGAATCATATTAGGCGGAGTTCAGTCACACTTCAAGATATCGATATCGGAAAAAACAAAAATTGATGGAGCTCTAAAGGTACCGTTGATCGGCGAATGTACTGCTGTTTCACCTCTACGCGCAAGCCACTTAACTGACGCGCAGAGCTTTACTGTTATGCTCTTTCTTATACAACTATTAAAGCGGTGCCCACATTGTATTTGTGGGAAGTACTGTTTATTTAAAGTCCAATACACGTTTCTATCTTTCTATTTACGAATGTGGTTAAATATTTTCCATATACGGCTGTTTTGAGATTTTTTTTTTTTTTTTGTAATTTTAAAAGACTTCTAAAATCAATATTCCAATAGGAGTGCAGAACTTTTTAAACTTAAGAGGGCGTGATACATAATTCAACGCTAAAAGCATTAACCTATAACTGTAGGTTTCTTGAAGCCAATTTGTGAAAACTAAACAATGGCAATCCTCGACAATAGTTTTAGCCAACGTTTTAAACAAAATTGTTTCCAGTGCTACGAACTTCTGAGAGACAATCTCTGACGCCAGAACTTCGTGCATTTAACTGCGGCGCAAGAGATCATGCGTAACGAATTAGTAATTCTGGATAAATATTTACTCACAAAGTTGGCAAATATCATTATCTAGGATTGTCGTTGACTATTTTATCCGTATTGGCTTCGAAAAAAGCGTAGAAACCAATTGATGTTTTCAGCGTTTATTTATCTACCACGCACTCTTAAAGCGGCTAAATTTTAGCTGTATTTTTTTTTTGTAAAAATAATAATGCATTGAACGTTAAGTAAATTTCGCCATAAAAAGGAATAGTGGCAACTCGCTTCCAACACAATTCAAGCGTCTACTGAGGAGGAAAACGTGGAAGAAGGCGCAGACTACACCACAATATGGCAGTAATATTGTGACCGCGACTGACTAGTGATCATATAAATAATATAAGAAATAAAGCCAGGGTAGCGAGCGGAAACTAGCAGAGTCTCTGACAGGAAGAACTGTGCTCACTAACCAGTTACTTCCTACATAAAAAGTTAACTGCTGTTAAAGAGAAAGCTACAGGCTCTGTACTACAGATTATTCACAGTATAATGCAGTAATGAGGGGCCTCCCTCCACCCACGCTTCAAAAATCTTGCAACAAGTTGATATTATTCCTTTTTTGACAAAACTACTTAACGTACAATGATTGTGAATATCTACGTCGCTCCAAGTTAAAGATTCAACACGCTTTTTAGAAATATGAATTTCGGGCCCTAAAAATAGGCTAAATGAAAGAGATTTTTGGTCAACGCTTAACATCGAGGTCTTCAGCGCTGGTGAGGGGTGACACTATGTGGGTGGAAGCAGCGCCGGAATGAAGAAGCAGTGGAAACGGGAGATCCCCGAGAAAACCCGCCGACCAGCGACATCGTCCGGTACGTTACCATCCGGGCCCGTCGGGAATCGAACCCGGATCGTCTTGGTGGGAGACGCCAAACGCGACCTCGAAAACTGGCAACAAACGGCCCATTCAGACGGTCGTATCAGTAAAATACCAATCTGATTCGTAAAACCAAAATACAAAAAAAACATGCACCGTACTTTAAACCACACTTCCCACAAATAAAATATGACCATAGCTTATTAAGGAGTCCAAAAGGAACAGTAATAATAATAGTACAGCAATGCACGTCGAAGCCTATCTATACGTCGCACCGCCAGTACAATACTAACACATCTAAAAAAATCAACATTTTAAAGTTATGTATGTAGTGAAATAGAGGATAGTTTTCTCTACCTAGTGCAATATTAACATAACCAAGAAAAGTATTTCAAAAGTTTAAAAAAAAAAAAAAAAAAAAAAAAAAAAAAAAAAAAAAAAAAAAAAAAAAATAAAAAAAAAAAAAAAAAAAAAAAAAAAAAAAAAAGGTATTGTTTTCAGCATCTTTGCGAAGTAACAGTAATGATTTGTGCGAAGACTAACATTTCTACTATGGACACAGCATGAGGATGAACAACAGAAGTCATTTTTCAGTGCAAATACGAACATGCTGTTTAAATTACACTGATATCACCCAAAAACCAAAAAGTATGTATGTGTGTTAACTGCATTTATCTCAGAATGTTTTGAGTTATGTTGGTATTGCACTAGGGGTGCGACGTGTTGGGACTTAATAAAGTGCTAACTTCACCGTGAATATCCCTATAAATATAGATGATGGTTAGAGACACTGAAAAATCGCGAAAATGTTGAGCATAGTCTCCAATAAACTATACACGTGTGAACAGTTTTGTGGCGAATCACACACACTGTGTGTCCAAGCTGTGCAGTTCTAACTGGGCTTGTTAAAGAGAGAAACAATGTCTTAAATAAACGACAGCCAATATAGATACAAAACATTCAGTGTTATATACATCACGTTGGAGCCTAGCAAATAGTCAACTATTCCCGCGATTTTCCAGTGTCTCTAATGATGGTATATCGTGAAAATGTTTTGTGCCAATACACCATTAAAAATATGTGGTTTCTTGTAACATATATGATTCGGTGATATACTTCTGACACAACGTAGCTGTATGCCGACCAACAACATACATTAAATATCGAGATTCTTATTGGCTCAGTCAAATAGGGTAACAGCTCAAAGTACAAGCTAAAGCCAGTAATCTTCCTGGTAAGCTGAACGTATGTTGAAATCCAGCAAACAGTCAAGTTTTCCCGCGATAAACCATCATCGTTACCTTACACAGTGGCTGCTGCCTCCAGCTGCGGGGAAAGGCGACTTGGAAAGGAACAGCAATGGTCTGTTCCAATTCTCATTTCGTTGTAATTACAAGTCGTATCAGTTCTCTTTCATCAGACCTTGGCAGTTGTTATTACGTCTGCGGGTTTTATGAAACACAATTCCACGCCGCCAGTCCTTTCCAGCGAGGCAGGGGAAAAAAGAGCGAAGCGGACACCTAGAAAGACCAAAATACCCCAAGGACAAGTGATCACTGAATATTGCTCCAGAACGGATAGCGCACTGTAAAAAATATTTGTACTTTCACAAAGGAAATCTTTGGAAACTCAGTTTCCAAAAAATTCCTTGTAAAATTACAAAAGTTGTTTTAAAAAAAAACGAAGTACATGTTTGTAAAATTACAAGGGACAGCTCTGGGTTGTACTTGCATCAAGGAAGAAATTTAATTTTAAATACTCATTTTACTTTAATAATGACCTGAAACTTATATATGAAACAACTTTTAAATAAATATTACATGAAGTTATTTTGAAAATAAAAAAAAAAATAATTCAAAAAGGGTTCGGATTCGAACCAACATCTCCACGCATTGGTACTCATGCGTTCACCGCTGGTAAGACATAGTGCAGATCGCATAGTACCGTTGAGTAAAATCTAAAGTGTCCGAGTGAAATGTGAGGAATTGCTATTGCAGAGACGAGAAACGAGCGAAATCTCAGGAAAAAACGTAAAATTTCCTCCAACTGTACATCATTTATGACGGCCTTGCGTGTTGAAATTGCACGTGGAGAAGAAAATATTCTTTAATTGAATTTTCTGGTAATATTATTAAGTAGGAACACGACGGTAGTGTAACGGAACGACAACACTGGTACCCACGAGACAATTTATAATGGTTGAACAGTTTTACAACAAAGCGATGTCGTGTTTTGAATGGAGCTTTTGTTTTCAAACAAAACGACCACGAGACAATTGAAATAAACAACATAGACTACGTTTTTCTTTATCATTTTTTCTTTTGCACTCTTCCCCCCCCCCCCCCAATCCGACTTTACAGTGTAGGAAATATAATCGCCGTCAAGTTAGTTTCGTACACTATAAACGGAAAAAGCAATGTAGATTTGCATTACATTTACACGTTGGGGGAAGAAGGGAAATTATTTTTCTTGCCATGTGTGTGGTATAATTCCGACTAAAGGGGCCTCCCTAGATAGGCTGTGTTTGTGTGTGTGAGGCAGGAGACGTAAGGTTGCCGTTAACCGACGTATATAATACATTATCGCCTCTCCGCGCAAGCCACTCAGCATGGCGTGCAGTGCTTTACTATTTTCCTTTTTACTATAAAACTTTAAGATGCGACCACATTATTCTATTCGTGAGCAGCATAGTTCAAAGTCTAACGCTTATTTATATAGCTATGTTTTTCGAATCCGGTTATTTTTTCCATATACGGCAGTTTGGAAACCCGCATTTTCGGCCATTTTGAGGGGCCCGAAAAATATGTTTCTAATTAACGTGTCAAATTTTTAAAACTATAGTGACATAGTTTGGGGTGTTTTTTTTTCGTAGACATACAACTGTATTTTCAGTTAAATAGTTTCGTCAATAAAAGAGGCGCTGCAACGCGTTTCGAGCGCATGTAGGGAGGCCCCTCAACAGAAATACCTCAATACTCTTAACAGTGCAAAAGAATAATCCTCAGATTTTAAGTATATTTCTCCTTACTTTCCCCTTAATGTGAAGAATTTTCTCACGAGACTGTGAAATCGACACGTAGCACTTGAAGTACCTGTAGAGAGACGGCAAGCAACCTTTGCTCGTAAAATGTCATGATATTGGGCAAGCAAAGAACAAGTGTGAAACAGAACTGCGCCCTAAGGCTCGAACAACTGCAGGCAGGCGGGAAACTTGATTTGATGCAAGCTACATTCTCGTGCTTGTTGCGAATGTGGGTCGACAAGCTGGCAAACACGAATTTCTCAAACTTGGTACGGTCTTGTCTTGACTGAGTTTCGAAATATACTATGTTCGGCAATCACGAAATAATTACCGCGGTACAACCTCGAGAAAATTCCAGCCCCTTCACTAAATTTGGTGCTGATGTTCAGAGACTGGAAATATTCGCGCGCTGGAGGGCCGCGGTGGTCGAGTGGCCAGACTACTCGCCTCCCACCAAAGCGATCCGGGTTCGGTCCCCGGATTTTCGCACGTGGGAATCGTGCCGGACGATGCCGTTGGTCGGCGGGTTTTTTCTGGGATCTCCCGTTTACCCCGTCCCTTCATTCCCGCCGGGCTCCATACTCACCTCATGTCACCCCTCACCAGCGTTGAAGACGTGTATGGTAAGGCTGTTCACGTGGCAAAAATTAATAATTTTGTATTTGCACAGCATAGTGTTTGTTTTATAGAACTTACTTGTGACTACGATTCCCCATTGTAATAATTTTTTAGCTCTCATAGTCTTCCCATAACAGCATGTCACAGTCAAAATTTGCAAGTTACGGGAACACTGTAATAAGAAAAACAAAGTGACTTACCCGAATGAACTAATTTACACTGAAACTAGATCTTATGGACTATATGCTTAAGGATTTAAAAACTCACAAAGAAATTCTTTTGTGCATATAAAAAAATCCTAAAACGATGGAAATTCACGTAATTTATGTTAATTTTTAAAAATGACAAAAGGACTTTGTTTGGTGTTTTTAAATCTATTAGCATATCGTTCATATAATATAATTTCAGTGTAAATTATTTAATTCGGATAAGCCACTTGGTTTTTGTTATTCCAATATTCCCGTAACTTGCAAATTCCGACTTTGACTCGCTGTTATGGGAAGACTACGAGAGCTAAAAAATTATTACAATGGCGAAATGTAGTCACAAGTAACGTCTATAAAACGAACACTGTGTTGTGCAAATACAAAATTATTAACTTTTACCTCGTGAACAGCCTTGAGCACTGACCAACATCTCACTCATTATTCGCGCGCTCACTGACCTGCTGCAGGCTAGCCTCCAATCATATATGTGTATTACTCGAGCAGACAGCAGCTGTTCATTGGCTGCTCGCTAACACAGTGATACCACATTATTGGGTCAGCGTTCAGCCATTTCTTTGTTCTTGGCTCAGAGTCCTCCAGGAGTGACACAAACTTACAGTTATTCGGATTCTCACTAGAGTTTTTCAGGTTCCTACTGAGCACATTTTTCCCCCAATGATCGATGAAAAAATTCGTTAACATCAGCCATTTTTAAGGAGGTCGCCTGCGTTGAGCTTAAAATGCATTACATGATACCGTAAAAACATTTTTTTATGAAACTAGTAATCTTACTCCGAACATGTTTACTTGTGAAAATAAAACATTTCAGACGGTGGCGGGTTGATATTTTCAACACTGCACGCGAGTTATGAATACTATTTCGAAGGCACAAACTGCTTTTTCGTACTAGCGTATCTGAAAATGTAATAACTGCACGCATACGAAGTCACTATAGAGACACGTACAGGACTTAGCAGTGTAGTCACGAGTTCGGTCAAATCTTGTAAGGAAAGCATACATGCCGGAGCAGAACACGTAGCGGCGATGACACACATGGTTCACGTACAAATGCCGTCCTTATTGCTTCCTCGATCCACGCCCTCAAACCCTAAAAAAATGCTTTAGGGTGATTGGTAGGTTAGTCTGTCGGTCACAAAATTCAGTTCACGTTTCTATAGGAGTTTCGCATTATACATCCGGTTAATGCACTTTGAAGTACGGTAGTTTGAAAAGACGATTTTTAACAATGTTGGAAAACTCCGAAAAGGCGTTTTTAATGAGCATGGTGTCTAAACAATGACATTCCTATTTTTTGAACTGTTTTATTTTTCGTACATTAGCACAACGGGCACATGTGGAGTATTTTTATAATAAGAACGTATTTACGAACATACTGCGTCTCATTTGATGCGCATGGTAGATGACACCCTTATATGACACCAATCGCTACAGTAGTACTTTTATACGAAGAAAATATATACTAGGTACTTGGAACATCAGCGATGACACGGCGGTTTCAGCTATACTTACCTTTTTACACAGATCTGCGGCGAAGCGTGGGCACTACCGACCAAAAAGAATTCAATCCCAACTGTACATTGAAACACGTGACACTATCAAGTTTCTGACCAATGGCTGTCTGCTGGAATGTTCGATGTCATGGAACTGTAGGAATCGTCCCTATACCACTATGCCTAGTTCATTCTTGAGGTGGGTTCACAATTGATAACCTTACAGTAAGCGTAGAACATAGGACATTCGCAGAAGGACAAACCTCTATGTATTCTTACCTACCAACAATTAAAAAAAAAAAAAAAAAAAAAAAAAAAAAAAAAAAAAAAAAAAAAAAAAAAAAAAAAAAAAAAAAAAAAAAAAAAAAAAGTCGGGTGCATAGAGATGCTGACACAGCAAATTGTAACATTTCATTTCTTGTGTGTACGCATAGGACATCAACCAATCATAGCAAAGGATTTTGTGAACGTCCGCGATGTTGGTTTAACCTCGATAAATACATGAAAAGAAAACCAAGCTAGAATTATAAATTTCAATGTTAAAAACCATGTTTCTATTTTGTACATATTGTTTTACGCTGCGCAGTTCGTAGGAACTTTCTTTCTATATTTCCTTTTATCTCCGAATACGATTCCACTTCAAATATGTTTCAATGGCCTTCGGTTGTTGTTATACAGCAAGGAATATTTCAGATTTGTTAAAAAAACCCATTGACTAAACATAACAGTAAGAATCCAATTGTGAACTATTTTTGCACAAGACGTCTGGTCTCGCAGAGCTTCTACTGTTGTATGTTCAGTGCTTATGTTTTTTTATTGTGAGACAAACTTTACCCGAGTTGTCATTTTAGTATTGTACCACGCCAGAGGCTAACTGCCTCAATTTGTACCGCGCGTACACGTGGTATTTTTCCAAACGACAAAACTGAGCCCTGTATCTATATGTATTATCAAAAACGATGCAATATAAACCTAACATAGGCTGTTCACCTTAAAATGGGTATTCCTTCAAGATTTTTAATAACCAAAAACTGTATTTTATTGGGGCCAACGGCGATTAGTTAACAGTGTAGTTAAACGTTTACACTGGTTTTTAGTTACAGGACAGTTTTCATATTTAAAATAGTAAATATTAATGCATAACACCTGAAAGAAAACTATAAGCAGTGTGTACTTTATCGTGAACAGTCTGTAACAAAAATATTGTGTTACGTAAAAACTTAGTACATTTTACAATACCATATGCACAAGCTTCAAAAAATGATTTCACGTTTCACGTACAATTACAGTACATTTCAATAGTGAATTGCAATTATCAAGCTATGACTAGCGATAGTAACTATATAAAAAAAAAGTACTGGCGTCAATAGAAATTTGGTTCTGAACGGAGAAAATTACTAACAAAGTGAGTGAAAACACACTTTTTAAGTCCTCTTGTATTACTTCGTATCATTTACTGCAGCTCGTTTAGTATGCAAACATACATAACCCACGTTTCGAACACTACGCATAATAATTACACTGTTCATATCCGACAACATCTGCACCAATAAACTGATATGTTAAACACAGCAACAGTTGTTATAAGTCGCGAATCAAATGTACGGACGTACCATAATTTTATTACATAGCAATTTATATTGTGTTTGCACGTGTGCAAATATTATAAACATATTTTATATTAAACCTTTCTTATAAGTTGGACTGGTAAAACATATATGTACGTAACACGCAATAAATATGTTTTTCTAGTGCAAGACCAATGTGCATGGCGGTCGCCAGTCTATGTGCATATATTTTATCATTTGCTTTGTTGATTCTAAAACCCAGGTAAGAGTGAATAGAGAATAGGATCATACACAGCCCCTCTATCGTTCACTGTCAATAGCATCGCACAGTCCTAGCCGAGTATTTCCAACTACGATCACAAGTGCGTAAACAATGCCAGTTTTAATATGCGCGTGAACAAGGATAAAGATTATCGGCTTTCTTGGGAAAATTATTTCTACTGTGTAATACAACTAAATAATTCAATTTGGAATACAGAAAAATACAGCCTAAGGCACGAAGGTTTCTTAGATTACGGCAACTGGTCTCCAAGAAATGATTCTTGCTTATTGGTAAGCTGGTGTCTAATACTTGGTGGCATTGTCGAGCTGACGAGGGGCGCCACACACCCCAAAAATATTGATGGTGGATTGTCACCCTTAAAGAAAAATAGTTTTGTAACATTTAATGCATACACAAAAACTACAAAATTACTTTTAAAAATTTAATATAAGTATTAACAGCCCCTATTTTGTACCTTGAAATTTAAAAACTCGCCCGATTTAAAGAGGTGGTCGGCATGTCGACAACCCGCCTATGCTCGGTTAGAATATGAAGGAAAATAATATTCCAACATACGTCAACGACGGATATAAAAACTACCATTATCTTGCGACTGTTCTGATATTAAGTTTTCTGGACCTCAAACAAGAACACATGAATCGTGTTTGGGCAAAATATATTAAGCCACACTGCAGTAATATTCCCTGCTTCTAACATAATCATTTCTCCATTAATCATTAAAAAGTGGACATTTTTAGAATATGTACTACTCATCTGGCGTTATACTCTGAAGACTTACACGGTGCAGTATTTCCCCTGTGGTAATGGCTGCACTATGTAGACAATCGCGAATGCAGACGTTACACCACCTCCACACCCGCCAGTGGGTCAGGCCAAGTGGTCTGGCAAGTGTTACGTCACGTGGTGTGCCTGCTACGTGCAGGGTCGAGTGAACACACGCCAACACGTCCTGCAAGTGACTCTCTAGTTGCCACCGCCACTCCTGCTGCCTCTACTGCTTCATCCTTCATTACAGCCATAGTAAATATTAACACAGACCTCGGCTCCTTGCCGTCCACCACCACACAGCACCATCTAGTGTCTGCCACTTTACACTTGTCCACCCATTACTGTCCTTTAGACAACAACTCTCGTCCTGACCAATTCCACTGCTCCTCGATCCCTCGCGGCATCGCCTCCACGATTCCATCCTTCGCCCCATCACCTTCCCGATTCTCCCACCCCATCGTCTTTTTGATTTTCTCGTCCCAGATTCCTAGCGTAATTCCGATTTCTTCTCCCAAGGTCTTCCCGATTTCCACAGAATTCTTCAATCCATCGCCGTCCTGATCCCATATCTCATCGCCTACACAATCTATCATGCCATCACTTTCTCAATATCTGGACAAATTGCTTTCCGAACCCTCATCCTACCACCACATCCCAACTAGTTACACTTCCTACCATTTCTTCACAATACGTCATCCCTTGTCATTAACAGTTCCATCACTCCCCCTGCCATCCTTGCAATCCGTCCTACTGTAATTTCCCAACCGTCGTCCTATCATCTGCAGCTCCATCTACTGCCATAGTTGCCGTCATCCCTTCAGTAGGCGCGTTGCCTGCAGTCTGTGTCAGCCAGGCGCACTGCTGACGTCAGGCCGGCGGGCGGGCAGCAGGGCAAGACAGGCCACGCCCTCACCACAGCTTGTGAAAGTCGCCCCACTGTAGAAACACTCTTCAGCGACGACGACCAAGGTCGGCCCGCCTGGTTGTCTCACACTCACACCCGATAGTTCCGCCAACACAGCGACGTGCACGCAAGCGATACAGGACCACACCAGACGGCAAGTCTCCGCGAGGCATTGTCGAGTTAGTGAGAGAGTGAACAGATTTTTGTCAAGGTGGCAGACTGCCCAGGCCTTCGAGTGGCGCGCAGAGCCCAGACCGTTACAAGAATATTCGAAACTTGCTCAACGCCCATGAACACCTATTACAGGATCACTACTGTAATTAAGGGTGTTCCAAGTGCGTTAAATACTAAAATTGTATACCCTTACGATAACAGTATTAGTTCTGTAGACTTAAGTACCGTTCCCTCATACGAAACACTTTTGCAACGCATAGTTTTCTCATAACAGTGCGTCAAAGTCAAAATTTGCATGTTACCCTGCCATGCAAATAGTGAAAACTAGTTGACTGACTTCAACGAAATAAATAAATCACAGTGAAATACATGCCAAGGTCTACATAAGCAAACAGTAGGAAATCCCACAGTGAACAATTTTTTTTTTTTTTTTTTAATTGCTGAGTTTGCAAATTTTTCCCTGTTGTTTTACGATTTTTTTTTAAAAAGAAAGCATGTTTTTTATAGCCGAAGTCCTTTGTAAGTATCAAAATCATAGCGCTGTATATTTTAAAAAGTATAAGCATGTACAATTCACCTTTAACTTTAGTATAACGCCATAACATTACAGGGTCACTACTCCGTGATGTCTCACACAGACGAATTACCGGCGAGAGGAATGCACGTTAGTTCAGTGACTTGCGCCTACAGGCTAGTGAAAGGCGTTATGAACAAATTGTGTCGTTTCTACCACTACCTCACGTCTAGGACTCGAACATGCAAAATAATTTTACCGCAAGTGGCCACACAGAAGAGTCACAAGCATTTTTTCCCCTTTTTTTTATTTTTTGTAAAATCATTGTCCCCTAGAACAACTCTTAACAGCGAGGACTTCAGCGCTGGCGAGGGGTGACATACGGCGAGTATGAAGCTACGCCAAAACGAAGAAAGGGGGAAGGGGCGGAGGTACCTCAGACAAAATCCGACGACCGGCGCGGCGGGCAGCATCTTCCAGCACGATTCACGAAACACCTGAAAATCCGGTTTGACACCGCCGGGAAATGAACCGTGATCGGTTTGGCGGAAGGCGACTGTCCTAGCAGTTGCACGCGGCCCAAGTAACATGACAGAGTTAACTGGGTTAACTCTGCAACGTCCTCCGGGTTCAAATTCTCCGATCGTGAATGAATAACCAAAAATTCGCCAAGTCCAATTTCAATTGAGTAGCAAGTCCTTAGTGTCCTCTCCTGGCACGTCCGATATTATTAAAATTTCGCTAACTCGATGTTAAAGTTGCAATTACTGATTACACACCCGTTAGTCTCAGCGATTTGTGAATAAATTATCTGGAATATTATGATGACGTCATTAGCGGTCTGCCGCCCAGACTTGTGACGCTTGGTACAACACATGTAATAACTGTAAATAACTTGTCGGAATCCCGAAAACTCGTAGGCGTCAAGACGCTCAAACTGAAGACGTCCGTCGGTACCACCACGACCCGAAGTCCCTAAGTTGTATAAACGTCTGTGTTAACGCGTCTCGACTCCTGAACCGACGCTCGGCGCAGTCAGTCGTTCATCGCATCCCAGCAACTTGTCCTAACCATTAAAAACTTCCTCGCGTTTCTCCTGTTTGGCACCAAACTCCCCGCCGCTTGCCCGACAGGGCTTTGGATCAGTTGGACCAATCAGGAGACAGTTTCTGAAAGATGGTCCTCTTCCTCGAGGACAGACAGTTTGCTGTCATTGACGTATTAAAATACAAAAAAATGCAATGACAAATTAAAAAAGGCTTTGTATGTACACACCTTCCTGTTTAACAGTAGAATCAAAAATCGTTCTGCCACAACTTTCAAAGAGTATTTTGCATACCATTCAGCGTGAATTTCTTGTGAATACACATTTTAAACTTAACTATCCAGAAATTAAATATTTTGACGAAGTACCACGTTTGCCCACCCCCTGAACCACAATTACAAGCAGATGCAAGTACAGCTTACTTCACTCACACCATTTTCTCTGTACTATCATGCTAATAATTCTTTAGACTCAAGCCATTGCATCTCAGCGCTTTAAGTTTTATAACAATATGTGCAAATACGAACATACATATGTATTACTACAAGACTGTACAAGTTAGTGAACGAAGATATTTTGGTCAGCAATTAACAGCTATCTGTGTCTTTAGCGCTGACGAGGAGTGACAAGATGCGAGTACGGAGCAGCGCCGGAATGAGGGCTAAGAGGAAACGCGAAATCCACGAGAAAACCCACTCCCACATGCGGAAATCCGGGGACAGACCCCGCAGAGAATCGAACTCGGATCGTCTTGGTTGGAAGAGAGTGCTATATATAGCCACTGGGCCAACCACGGCCCACTATGTTAATACGAACTACGGCAATGTAACAAACATTTATGATTTCACTTTGTTAGGTATAAGTGGTTCGCGATTAAGAGAGCACTTTAAACGACCATCTTGTCTACAATAATAATTTTAAAAAATATTATTTAACATGAACTGAGTGAGACTTACGTTTGAGCACAGTACTGTCTACACATTTTGATTACTTCGTTTGCTTTGTTTATACGAAAAAGTGGCAAAAACATATATTTTTTTAAAGGAGAACGGTAACTGTTGCTCGAAAGGAAACCTCAATTATTTAACCTGAAACAATTTTCGCCTTTGGAGTACAACTGCCCTGAAAGAACACGTCTGAATTCATACAGTAAAACTGTTTTTTTTTTTTATTGAGAGGGATAAATTAATGGAACACATGAAATAAGCTATGTAGAGCTTATTTTACATATTAATTTAATGAAAAATAACTAACAACATAGTAAAATGTACCTTCATGCAATTCCAATGCAAACCTATCATTTGCCAATTATTTTACGTGGCAAAATGTCTAAATCACAACTTACTAACGCAATGCTAAAGACACGCCTCAGCCCTCAACTAGCGGGACATACACATATATGGCTTTTGTTGTCATTACAAACTGATCGCTTGGAAACTAGGTTAACTGTGCGAACAATAAGATCCTTGGCTCAAGGCCAATCGAGGGCGTGGAAAGTATTTAGATTACGAGATCAATGTTACCACCTGCTTCCATTCCCAACAGAAATCTGGGAGGGGGGCGGGGGAGGGGTATGAAAACTTTTAGACAGTAAAAATTAACTGTGTAACTTACGAGCTAGCTTTATCCCCGAAATAATTTCTCGACAACGCTATCAAGATTTTCCAACACAATATTTTGTAATTCTGAATATCGTTTCTTCATATAAACTACCTACGGGTGAAAAAAAAAAAAAAAAGTGGTTTAACGATACTGATACGACCATATGACCGAAGAGATATTGATGAGATTTCTAAACCTGTCCCCGAATTGGGTTACTGACTGTACTACGCTACGCAAAAATAAGCTAGATTGGGGGGGGGGGGGGCAAGCATTGGTGACAATTAGCTAGGTTTTGAGAAACATCGGTAAAATATTTGTATAATCGCATAGCTTGGATCCTTCTTAGCATGCATGTATGGCATTTCTCATAAATCAGGGAATAGATATTTTTTTATAATTTTTTTTTCTTTTCAAATTGACACGTCATAGTAAATAGTTTCATTCCCTTTTAAGAATTCATAAATTGTGTATTGTGTTACTTTTGTAAAAACTGTAGTCGCTCGCATAAGTAAATTACAGTTTTCTTGTCGGCTGTTTCCCGTAGTAAAAACAATGAAGATTTTGAGGTAGCAACAATTTCAGAGAATTAATTCAGTTATTATGCCCTGTCGTACCAAATGTCGAATGCACTGAAACAGATGTCATAGAGATAAAAGAAAAATTAAGGCAGTAGTGAGCTATCACCTTAAAGAGTCGAGTTACCCTTTTCTTGTGACAAATGGCAATGGAAGGATGGGAAGATATGTTATGACTGTTTGACAATAACACTGGCACTGAGATTGGTGCAGGGGCACGAGCTCCACGCACAATGTCCCTAATTCCTAGCTTCCAGAACTTTAGAGAGTGACTGACAATGCAGCATAAAACGCACACTGTGTTCTGTGATTCGCAAAGCTAAATCAAGCAGTAACTGTGCAACGTTAGTTTAGACGACAGTTTCAAGGGCACCATGTACCAGAGTGGAGAGTTACTTGCTGAGTCTGAAGTTTCCGTGAAACCGCCGCTGTAAGGAAAGGAAATCACCAGGACGGCCATGAAAGTCTGGAGAATAGGTGGAACAGCTTCGACAATCTTGTATACATATCTCTATAAAGAGTCCATTCCCCACGGCAGTTTACAGCTTGACATGCCACAGACCACTGAGCGAAATGCTCTACATAAACGTTCGAGACAGAATGCCAGGTGCTTGCAGTAACGAGGCAAGAACAGTTGCGTTCATCGTCCCAACTGCAGAATTTGAAGATTTCAACAACCTAGCAAATACTCACGACAATACGTTCGCTCTCTCGAACTGAATATGTGGTGTTGGTTGATGTACGATGATCGAGTAGAAGAGCCTTCCCATTTACCAAGAAATACGATAACCGGAGTGAACGAGACATTGCAAGTGTTAAATGACAAATTTTAAGTGAAAACTTTAATTTGCGAGAAAATCTGACACAAACTTCTTGTGTAATGTAAAAATATAAGGTACCATAATTTTTAAATGCAAATATTTATTGGTACAGGCTAACTGCGATTGGTAAGCTAAATAAGTTATTTTATGCTGCATTGTAAATATTTTAATAAGATTTGTAAATCAATTATTAAAATAAACTCTTTCAGTTACGTACCAAGTCATTCTCTTCCATCGAACATTCCTGCGCTTAGGGTAATATATGACAGTATTTTGTTTAACCAAGTCAAAGTATACTTACTAAGCAAGTCAACCGCGTAATCCTGTTACATTATTCTTTCGAGATAAACAATTATTATGACTAACGGGACATACGACTGCAAAAAGCTTGCCTCAGTAAGGATTCTGCTCTGCCACGTGAATAACAGTTTCTAGCACTAGAGCATTTTTAGACTCTTGCGTACAGAACACAGGCGAGTGTGAAATTCCCGCCAATAAAGAAGTGAAAGTGAGTATGTGTGTGAGAGCATATCACAACAAACTTCGCTCTGTTTAACACGCGAGTCCCATACATTTACATGTTAAGTTTGGCTATGGTTCTTTTCTCGACAGCTACCCGACCAAAGTACTGATTCGAGATCCTTTACAGTCAACTGTTCCCACTTTACACGCGCACAAGAACAATGCCAAGGACGGACAAGCGCTGCAAGAAACACATGAAACTATAGGAAGTAGTGCCGATTAATAAAATGTGAAGTTACACAACCTGAACACGAAATTAATTTGTCTCAGTCCACTCTGAGCAGAATACAGAAGTACGCTTAGCGACATGATACGGCGAATCACACAAACTGCAATACAGTTAATTTTTTTAGGCGTTGCCATTGCAGCTTCGAGCGATGTGGAGTTGATAAAAGTGCGTGGTAGATTAATAAACGCTGAAAAATTAAATTGATTTCTACGCTTTTTTCGAAGTCAATATGGATAAAATACTCAATGACCATCCTAGATAATGGTATTTGCCAACACTATGAGTAAATATTTATCCAACATTACTAATTCTTTACGCGTGATCTCTTGCGCCGCAATTAAATGCACGAGGTTTCGGCGTCAGAGATTGTGCCTCAGAAGTTCGTAACACTGAAAACAATTTTGTTTAAAATGTTGGCTAAAACTATTGTCCAGAATTGCTACTGTTTAATTTTCACACATCAAAGTGCCATCTTTGAATTACGTCACTTAAAACATGAAATGTCTCATTATTGAACTTCATCACTAAAACCAATAATCGCGTTACCTTCTAAATTATCAATGTAATTACTAAATTTATGTTATCACTATCTTTTTAACACACATTTCCTGTTGTTTATATATGCTTGACGTACTGCTTTTCATTTTCAGCCGTGGCAATTAAAATATATGTTGCCAAGAAAATATAAGTTGCCAGTCGAGAAAATATCCCTTCAGGTTGTTATTTCTTAAAATCCAAATCTTAAACTAATACAATATAGTATGCTTTATCCAGACACGCATTCGTAAACTTTCCGGGACCGGAACGTTTGATTTTGTTTAATTTAAACGGGAGCATCTCCCAAACGAAACGGAGGATAGGGAAGCACGTGTTTAACACCGTCAGAAAATTATGGATTGCCCCTAACAGCACGGCAACGTTGCCCGCACGTCACACTGTAACATTGTGACATTGCTACAGCGTGCTGTAATGTGCCAAAAATGTGCAGAATAGACGCAGGCAACATGCCAATGTCTCGTGCAGGCAATATTACAATGTGACGTTGCCTGCACGTCACAAACTGCACGTTGCCAGCACATTTATAGCACACATCCAGCACGTTGCTACCACGTGCTCTGTTGTGCCAGGAATGTGCCAAATAGGTGCAGGCAACGTCGCATTGCAACGCTGCCTGCACTTCGCCAGCAGGTTGCCTATACGTTGCCAGCGCTTCGAATGCACATGACTAGCACATTGCTATAACTTGATCAGCCTTATTTCAAAACTTCTAGATTCATTTTTTATCTTCCGTACACCTTTGCGCAGAGTGTAAATACTTACAACAGCATCACTTAATGTCACAACGATGACGAAATGTGAGAACAAAAAATTACCATGGTTTGTATTGATATTAAGCTTTTGGGTGCACAATCATTGATGTGAAAAGTATTACACTATTAATGTTACTTAAATAAAATAAAATGCTTACCTACCCTGTCATAATTAAGTGAATACCAAAATAGTTTTACAACGTTAAATGTTGTTTCCCAATTTTTAAGATTTTTAAAATTGAGTTAACGGGATACCGCAATAGCTCACGTAAAACACAGAATTTTCGGATTATTTGTACATGTGAATATAAAATAATTACCATTATACATGTATGGCACCCGTTGGTCAGAAATGAAACTAACTCATATAGTGGGGAAAGTTACAACTGTAACATTTCTGGCACGTGTAGGCAACGTGCTGCAAGGTCCAATCTGCAACATTGCCCATGTAACGTTTCTGGTATGTGCAGGCAACATGCTGCGAGGTCCCATCTGCAAACGCTGCCCATGTAAAATTTCTGGCACGTGCAGGCAATGTGCTGCAAAGTCCCATCTGCAACGTTGCCCATGTAACGTTTCTGGCACGTGCAGCCAGGTCACATCTGCAACGTTGCCCACACGTTTCTGGCACGTGCAGCAAGGTCCCATCTGCAACGTTGCCCACACAACGTTTCTGACACGTGCAGCAAGGTCCCATCTGCAATGTTTCCCACATTAACGTTTCTGGCACGTTCAGGCAACGTGCTGCAAGGTCCCATCTGCAACGTTGCCCACGCAACGTTTCTGGAACTAGCAGCAAGGTCCCATCTGCAACGTTGCCCACGTAACCTTTCTGGCATGTGCAGGCAACGTGCTGCAAGGTCCCATCTGCAACATTGCCCACACAACGTTTCTGGCACGTTCAGGCAACGTGCTGCAAGGTCCCATCTGCAACGTTGTCCACACAACGTTTCTGGCACGTGCAGGCAACGTGCTGCAAGGTCCCATCTGCAACATTGCCCATGTAACGTTTCTGGCACGTGCATGCAACGTGCTACGAGGTCCAATCTGCAACGTTGCCCATGTAACATTTCTGACATGTGCAGGCAACGTGCTGCAAGGTCCCATCTGCAACGTTGCCCACGTAATGTTTCTGGCACGTGCATGCAACGTGCTGCGAGGTCCAATCTGCAACGTTGCCCATGTAACGTTTCTGGCACATGTAGGCAACATGTCGACAGGCTGTGTAATTAACTTAGCACATTGTAACGTTGTAGCAAAGTTTCTGACACCACCTGTGCTGTTAGGGGCAGAGTTTTATATAAATATTTTCTGTCTTCCAAAGACAGTAGGCCCTCCCGAAACAGCGTTCGGACATGTTCAGTCACCGTTACACATCCACGTGCTGTTTATTTGTTGGCTTGAAAACACAATAAAATATTAGCAAAATTCCGCAATTTATGCAACCAAGCTACAACTAGACGTTCTTGTGTCTGGATACAGTACTCAAGTTGCTGCAGCAAAATAGTTCTGCTGGCGGATGTAACGACAAATTCTGCATTCGAGTGCTATCTTCTCGGGAAGACGGTGCAAAATAAATATCTTTAGGCGGGAGCTGAAACGTTGGATTTAAAACTAGAGCAATGTAATATTTTAACATTATATAACACATTCAAGAATAATAAACGTAACAAAATAAACTGTGGTGCTCAGTTAAACCCAGTAAAAAAATATTTCTACATATTTACTTCGGTTTATGTAATATTTAGGTTAGGGTCTACAGGTTGTATACAACATTTAGCAGTCCCCCGCGGCTTTGCTCGCGAGTATTATTCGCAACTTCTGGTAATATTTACTTTAATTGAAGAACCTATTTGTACTCAAGATTGGTACTTCAGTCATCAAATGTTAGAATATCCATGCGGCTAGTTGAACTAATTCTGCAGCAGGATAAGTAGCTATAGCTGTCCACGCGAAAAGCAGTCTTAAGTTTGTCCCTGCCACTAACAGCGACTTCGCCTGGGCCTTATTTATAAAACTGCCAATTTGACGCTGTGGGGTAGTTACAGACACCTAAGGTAAGAGGTGAATCGAATGAAAAACATCTTATTTACCCTGTGCACAACCATTGGTGACGGTGCCCTCAATTACATATTTTCAACATATTCACTGGAACTTTATTGCTAATTCAAAGTTTCAGTGGGTAAAGGTTTCACGGAAACGTATTTGGTACAGCAAACTTAATATTAGTGAGATGATATATCGTCGTTTTACTGCCAAAAGCTGCTCAGTCAAAATGAGATAAAATGATAAAAATGCTAGGAATATGTATATATTGTTCACGAACAATTGCCCAAGTTTTAAGTATATTCGTCATTTCGTACTGTTGCGTCACAGTATAGAAACGTACCACATTTTTTTGTTAATATCTACAATTTAATAGAGTTTTTAAACAAAATAACATTAATGACTTAATCACTTATGGCAGTATACCGACGATATGTCAGCTGATGTTGTAGAGGAACCTAAGTGGAAAGCGAACTGCAATTTTACCCCTTTTAAACGACTACATGTAAATTGCACTAATTCGATCTGCCTTGTAGTTATTGTGTGTCAAAATTGAACCTTCGCACGTAGCTTTTA
>PNEQ01104567.1:0-12924 GCA_003012365.1 Medauroidea extradentata
ATATTCTGGTTGGCGTTAAATGTAAGAATACAGTATATTGAAATCCAATGATGTGGAATTGATTTGACAAAATTCAATTATAGATGTTCAGGTAGTTCCGCTTAACCTATGGCAGAACTATAGACAATATTTGCTGTTTGTCAACATAGTCCAAGAGTGTTAGGAGTTTCTGAATTTAAAAAAAAAATATCAAGTTACACTAAAAATATTTTATACTCATTGCAAGATTTAAAAAGGTTATAATTTAAAACCGATAAACATATAACGTAAAATAATTTAAGTACAATATTTTATAAACAAATATATGTTTTTCTCCCATATACCGCAATGTTAATGTGTCCCCACATGCGAATGCAGCGCACCTAGCGGCAGAAATTTTCCCTGTGCCAAACCTTTAACATTGATCTTTCTAACCTGTAGTAGAAATAACCTAAGTCTTGTGCTTGCGAGACAAAGGATGAAAGCATGCGGACCTAGATCCTCATTTTCTCCGCCCGAGAGTTGTAGGCTGGCGAGACAAAGTATCTCGGCACGCGCTCCAGCTGCATAGATCGCCGCTTAGTTGCGAGGAAGTGTCCTTTATTATGGATGACGCTCATCAAAATTTTGTACAGTAAATTTTGTACAGTAAATTTTATTAAAATAAACGGGGCACTCGTTTTCATTTGTGACGAAAAGCGCAATTCCTTGAAACATAATACAACTCCACAGCTTACAGCTTAGCTTTCAAACGATTTTTGACTATCAAAAATTTTTGCACTCTCATATAAGACGAGTAGCAATTTTTGAGGGCCAAAAATATGTAAAAATTGTCGTCTTATATGCGGGCAAATATGGTAGTGTAGATCAGGAGTACTGCAAATACTATGGTAGATTTTTTTCACCTCATTTTTGGACATTAGTAGTAAATTGTGCACAAGAGTAAACTTCACTGCTACGCTAAGGCAATAAGGTAGTGTGTGTAAACCAGCAGCACATGAACTTTATTTCCAGCACAGCAGCCATACCATGGCGGACAGAGTTTGTGGCAGACAGGTAAGGAGATAGCAGACACACAAGACTTACCTGAGGCACTGCAACCATCTTCTTCTTACGAGTGTCCCACCGCATCAACTTCTTCTGCAGACGTAATTGGTCTTCACTGTCTCCTGTGAGGCTAAGCTCTACATGCCCCGCCTCCTGCTCGAAGCTGCGCACTGCCAGCCTGCCACACACAACAAACACACTTTAAACATTTCTACATTACTACTGCCACACATGCAGCTACCACTTTCTCTATGCACGACCGCGCAATGCAACTATGTGGTGCAAAAGTGAATTAACTGACGTCAATAGCGACATGATGTATCTCAGCGATTTAAATTTTGAAGTTACATTTGCAATACTCATCTAAAGTAGGATCCGGTATGTGTATGCGGGGAACACCAGTGTATGTCTTACCAACAGAAGTTCTGGAAGTGTTCGCTGGTGAACCTGGAAATACGTGCATGCAGAACCACTTAAAATATACTCCAATACTACTGACAGAAACTACAGCCCAATGAATAAAGTCTATATACGCACCATACGTTCAGACGTGGTAGTACAAATCTGCTAAATATCCACAAATTATTACTGTCAGGCCCTCTTCTTTCACAGCAAACTGCAGTTCCGAAACGTCTTCACCTAATCAGGCGGCCTGATGCACAATATATATCTCGCAGCTAATCAAAATCCTAAAACGAGAGCACGCACATCGCGTGACTTTCTTACCTATAGTCTCCGTCCAAAAGCTTCTATTCATCGTATAATACATTCAAAACGGAAACAACAGTCTCTTCAGCCAATCAAACTGCTACCCGTCAGAGTTCTTTCAGAAATGAGCAATGTCGTGCCTCGAGCCACCTCCAAAGCACCAATATATCGGCACTCGGTAATTAATAGAGAAATTACTTTAAACTGCACTTTCTGAACTAAGCCTTTCTCTTAGTACTCTTATTGCTCTAAACAAAAATAGTTAACCTATGTCAGCCACACAAAAATAAAATACAGTAAAAAGATAAAACTCAGAAAAATTGAATACTCGTAAAATAAAATTACAATGAACACATCTGACGTGATAAAATAGTATAACGGGGCTTGAATTTGGTCAAATGTTAACATATTGCCACCTTGATGTTTCAAGCGTTTTCACTAGCGCTTGAGAACAACTACTTTTGAATTTTTGGCGTGAAAACTTCAAACAACAACAAACACATCAAATGCTGCCAACTTATATACCTGATGAAATTTAAACATGTCCAACACTCAAATATCCATCATCAATTCACACCAACATAACCCTGAGAAAAATAAAGCAATCCAACAATAGCAGTGTTATAAGTACAACAAATAAACAAATACCAATATAAACCGTCGCTGTTCATTCAATACACTCGTTCTCTCTCTCTCTAAATGAAAACAAAACAACACTCGACGTTCCTCTTCTACTTTGCCGCCTCACAGCAGTCCGCATCTAGCGTGCGTGGCGTCAAGTTACCAGCCCTGCTCTGTAACCATATTGTGCAGAAACACTCTGCACGGCACCACCCCAGTCGTTTCAACGCGAACCTCCGCGTCGTTTTTGTGTCGCCGTCGTCTTCTTCTCGAAGCTGCTACAAAACTCCCGCTAATTCACTACGTCACTCACCTGACTTTCGAGTGTACATAGCTACTACTCACGGAATAAGTTCCTCGTGTATACCGGTGCGTGCACATGACGTAGCATGGTTGGCACGTCTGCCTCCGCTACTGCTTATGTGCAAAAAAAAAATGGATACAATGAAGTGATTCGTCTCGTCTCAGCGTCTGCTAAACTTCCTCACCTGTTCCCAGTTCTACAGGTAACACTGCACCAATGACTTAAGGTGACGCCCAGCACTGAAAGATACACTTAACACTAACACAAAACACTTCAGCGTCCACAGTGCCGCAACAATGCACTGCCGCTGGAACTTCTGCTCGCGTCTCGAGTTAACATGAGCCTGACCTGCAACCAATTAGCCGTGATTTCTGGGACACATCCACCAACAGTAGAGTACCACAATGCTCTAATAATATTCACATAGTCAGCCAAATCAACAGTACACTACACAATAGAAGACCTCGATTTCATCATACAGAAGTAAAACAGAACACTGTTAGAAGTATTTAAATAAAATCCTGCCACAAATACACACGTAAACAGCAACAAAACACTCTAAGAAGACACCTTGGAATACTGCGACGATGAATAATCAGATTAATTTAGAAGACCCTACTACGGTCTTAACAATAGCAAAAATGCAATACAACAGGAAACAATCAACAAACATCTTTGTCAGGAGAAAACTGGACTGTCTGCAAGTACAACTTTTCATAGCTGCATGAGTAAGGATTGTGCACGGAGCTCTTGCTTTGCTAAGTGCGGGTAGGTAGGCAGTCTCACACTGCGATAGCAAATCAACTTATCGTGATTCCAACTCTTCTCAAGATACATTTTCCCGTCGTAAGTAAAAATTTCTTCTTCAAATAGGCCTATTTCTCTCTCAGTAATGGTTGGTCTCCATAAGCTCATAATACATATATTCCGGGCAAGCAAAACACAATTGTACGCTTGTGCAGTGACAGCGGTATGTCGCTTCGCTCAGCTCACCTACACAATAAATCTCATCTCACAGCGCCCTCCCGGATCTCATAATAACAATAAACAACGATGACAACACTGACTTCCACAGGATATTAGGCCTCTCATAAACAATAATAATCACTTGAGCGGGAAACAAATCTCTTATACAGCCGTATTGTCTGGCTCACGATAAACTTTCAGAGCTGTTAAATTATAACTACCTACAGTTATTCCAGACTGTAGCTCTCCCAGTTCATAACAATTAGCATTTTTCCTCCTAACACTTTAAAAGGCCCCGTAAACAACGGCATTAACTTACTCATAGTATGGTCCCAATGTCTGCTTACATTAGTTGCTCTAACCAAAACTAATTGTCCCTCTTCTAGCTCCTTGACCTTAGAAATTTTGCAGTATTTTTTTCTCCTTTCAACGGCCAAAATCAATCGTTGTAGTGCTAACTCACGTAACTCTTCTTTCCATGTGCTATCACTATCCAAGGTCACGTTTTCATGTGGTGGTGTAGGCAATTTAGAAACTAAATACATCGGTCCTTCTTCCGGTCAAAACTTCATTAGGTGTAAACCTCGTAGACTTGTGTACGGTGTTATTCATTACAAACTCTATCAGAGAAATTTTATCTCTTCATCCTTGCTGTTTAGCATGGCAGTAGATGCGCAGCGTGTTTCCTAGAGTTTTCATCCGTTGCTCCACCGGATTTCCTTGCAGGTGTCTAACAGCTGCAGATGTAGGTGTACAACCAATCTTCTTTACACCTTCTTGCCACGTCTTCCCAGTAAATTGCGTTCCCCTGTCCGACAGGATGTATTTCGGTTTACCAACCTATTCAAGAAACATTAATACTATTATGAACTTGACTGGCTGATCTGTTGGTGGGCCCCCTTTACAATTTCGGTATTGCAGGTCAACGCTCGGGCCTCTACATCGTCGACCTCTGGTAGTTTAATGGCCCGTTACCGCTATTGTCGGGGCTTCGGCCTTCTCTTCCAATCCATTTTCTGCTAGGCACTTGCGGCTCAAACGAAGGTGAAGTGAGATTTAGCGGGGTTTGATTATAAAAATAGCCCTCTTCTCTCATACCCTCGTCTACATTCCTGTACGCTGCTGCCTTGTGCGTAGTTCCTCCTGCTTCCCGGCTTCCTCCTTGTCTCGTGTCACGATAATTGATGTTATGTTAAGTGGGTGGCCTGGATAGCTATACCGCCTCTCTCTCTGCTGCTCGGACCTCGAAACATGGCGGACATCTCCATCATCTCGGCTTCCCAATTTATCGACTTGGTGGTCGAAGTTTCGTTCTTCATTTCCCCTAACCTGGGACCTCCAAGAGCCTCCATAGTTCTTCCGGCCGTGACCATTCTACGAGCTGTAATATTTCCGGTCCCAATATGACTGATATCCCCCACGACTCTGCTGGCGCGGATAGGGATACTGCCTACATGTTGCAGTGCTTATAGCATTTACCCTTGGTCTGTCAGGGTATCTTGGGGGCAAACGGGGCTCAGGTTGCGTGGGTCGGCTACACACAGGCCCTGGGCGTTCTCGTCGCTCGCTGTGTTCCGATTCGTGGCCATTTTGTTAACGTAGTTGGCGCTCAATTTGTTCAAATTCTATCAAGTCGTTGCGGAAAGTAGCAATGTCAGAACAATGTCGGCCTGCCCAGCGTGTCTGATACCTAAATGGTAGCTGCTTAAGGACCATTGCGATAAATTCGTCCTCGCTGATTGGTGGGTCAAAGTTCCTCGACTTCTCGTAAATGTCTGAAAGGTGGAATTCTAGACTCCATCCTTTACCCGGTGTGAAACGTTCTGCGTGTAGTTGTGCATGTAAATTTACCTGGATTTTTCTACTCCAGAAATGCTCTAAGAATTTTCCCTTAAAGTCTGGGTATGATGTCACTTTATCACGGTTAAGTTCCCACCAAAAATGGGCTGTGGACTTTAGGCACATGCTTAGGCACCTAATAGCATCTGTGTCACTTAAGGCGAATAAACGGGCGTATTCCTCAAATTTCAAAAGAAAGTTGACCGGGTTTTCTCCCGTTCTTCCTTCGAATTTTGGTAATTGCTCCACCCAGAGCTTGGAAGGGTGATTACTCAATATTCCCGCAGTAGGCGCAGTTGGTAAGCCTGCAAAACCCTCAACGGCTGGTGGCATCGTTGTTGCAACTGGTGTCGACCTAGTCGCGTGTGACGTAGAGGTTGCATTAAGTTCGGCCACAGGAGCTACCTGAACTCTCCTTAGGTCGGCTAACATATCATCGACCTATGTTTCCAAATCACCCAGGTGACTATTCACGTCCACTAGGCACGCATTGATCTTACTGTGCTCTGTGTGTGACGCTTTTTCGACTTGTGCTACTCAAGTCTCTATATGACGGTCATAAGAATCTATCTGTGCCATCATAGTATCGCGTACCTGACTTGATACTTCCGTTGTTAGTGGGTTACCCTTGAGCTGTTCTACACGGTGTTCTAGCTCACGGGTCTGTATCGTCACATGTTTCTTTACCAGTCCCAGCTCTGTCCATTGCGAACGTACCTCACATCTTACTGTGACTACCTCACCCTGTAATTCTTCAACTTTCCCTTTTAAATTTTCACTTAGTGACATCACTTGCCTTTGTAACATTTCACAACGCCCAGAGAACTCTGTCATCAAACCTTGGCCCATTGTTTGCATTTCACCCCTCCCTCTTCGAACTTTAGGTCTGCGCATCTAGTTTTGAAGCTTGCATGTCTAGTTTTGAAGCCTGCATGTCTAGTTTGACAGCCTGAGTCTGCATTTCTTCTCTCAAAGCGTTCATACTTACAGCCATTGTACTCATTAGGCTCTCTATCCTGCTTAGCATAGTTGGTTCTGCATTCCGAAATAACCCTGGCTCTGTAACTACGTTTGCCGCGGTGTCAGCCTCTAAAACCTCCTCGTAGACGCATGCCGTGCTTTCTTTCAGCCCTCCGTATTCCTCGCTGGACTGCTCCTCCCCTACACCGCGGTGCTCAACTGTCTCACGTTGTCCCGACATCATTCCTTTCTTTAAGTTAGGGCCTATACGTAGACTTTACTGGCATCTGTATCGACTGTTTAATTCCGATTCGCGTCTGTTTTGCGTGGCGTCCCTGACTCGTTGCCTACACGTTGACGCCACTTTCTCTATGCCCCACACGCAGCTACCACTTTCTCTATACACGACCGCGCAATGCAACTATGTGGTGCAAAAGTGGATTAACTGACATCAATAGCGACATGATGTATCTCAGCGATTTAAATTTTGAAATTACATTTTCACTGCTCATCTAAAGTAGGATCCGGTATGTGTATGCGGGGAACACCAGTGTATGTCTTACCAACAGAAGTTCTGGAAGCGTTCGCTGGTGAACCTGGAAATACGTGCATGCAGAACCACCTAAAATATACTCCAATACTACTGACAGAAACTACAGCCCAACTAATTTTAAAATAATTTATATCGTACTATGCTCGTAACGAAAATTACATACATAAGATGGCTGAACAAGATGTGGTAAGTAAGACTCACGTAAAGTAACATCAATTTTAATATAATTACTCATACTTGGCTGACTTGTAGTATTGAAGAATAAAAATCTCTGGATCCTTCACAAACCAAATTAAGTACACCAAAATGATAATACAAGATGAGTGTAGCAGAATATACCTAAATTTTATTATGTCACTTGGAAAAGATGAAATTATTATTTGTAATTGTGCCACGGCTAAACCTAGGATTTCAACATGAATTCTTTAACTCAGAGATGCCCGTCGGGCGAATTATTTCCAGAGAGTTACACGCTTTCAGACTGCATAAAAAATCGGAAGATGGCGTCGTCAATTACGATCAGGCTCTAACTACGAGACAAAAGGCTGGCGAGACTTAGCTTTATTCTTCATGTCGGTGAGCGAAATTCTGCGTCGTCTAGAAATTCTCGTAGAACTGCAAGGAGAGTGTTTTCTTTGCGTCCTGTTCCCTATATCAGCTCACAGGCTGACTGGTGCTGGCGAAATAAAGTCTATATATGCACCATACATTCAGACGCGGTAGTACAAATCTGCTAAATATCCACAAATTATTACTTTCAGGCCCTCTTCTTTCACAGCAAACTGCAGTTCCGACACGTCTTCACCTAATCAGGCTCCCTGATGCACAATATATATCTCGCAGCTAATCAAAATCCTAAAACGAGAGCACGCACATCGCGTGACTCTCCTATAGTCGCCGTCCAAAAAGCCTCTATTCATCGTATAATACATTCAAAACGGAAACATCAGTCTCTTCAGCCAATCAAAATGCTACCCTTCAGAGTTCTTTCAGAAATGAGCAATGTCGTGCCTCGAGCCACCTCCAAAGCAATAATATAGCTGCCCTCGGTAATTAATACAGAAATTACTTTAAACTGCACTTTCTGAACTAAGCCTTTCTCTTAGTACTCTTATTGCTCTAAACAAAAATAGTTAACCTATGTCAGCCATCACAAAAATAAAATAAATTAAACAGATAAAACTCAGAAAAATTGAATACTCATAAAATAAAATTACAATGAACACATCTGACGTGATAAAATAGTATAACGGGGCTTGAATTTGGTCATATGTTACACTACCTATTTAATTTTTCAATAACAGTAGTAGGTGTCACTAAATATAATTACTGAAGCAACTAAAATGAAAATAAACAAACTCTTTGTTCAGTAATACATACAGTCTACTCTAGATTATTCGCTATGGATTATCCTATTTGCAGCATAACATCAGCATATTTTGAATACCATTCAATGTTAATATGTACTTTTGAACGGCGACTGATTTTAATAAGTAATCAAATAGGCTTATGAAAATCACATGTAATAATAACTGTTGTTAAAGATTATAAAATGTAAAATTATCATCAACAACAGTGTATAATGCAGTATAAATTACATCAGGCTCAGCTACAGCATAAAGCTTCAAGTTGGTAACTAAATGGTTGTATGCAAACAACGAGCACACCGCAAGAACATGTTGTTGCCTCTTATTAGGTTCTGAGAGTAAAATTGTGAGGTGAAGGCCTACCAAGTGCGGTCTGTATAGAACATAAGACTAGGGGGGCACGAGGTAGGTATGGATCCAACTTTCTGTCAACCTACACGACGAGTGACTGTCTATCTTGGTCAGGTATGATTGCTGGAGTTTTTTGAGGGACAGATATTTCACATGTAACACTTTAGGTTCAATGGCCACTCACCTAAAATAGGGTTTCAAGTAGGCGGCGCTTCTTAGCGGATATTTTGGCAGAAGGATGCCACTCGTCTAGCCGTCTCTGGGCTGATCCGGCTTAGGGCGTGGAGGGGTTTTTATACGGCTGAGCAAAGGTGGTCGATCCTTCGCACGCCCCGCATAATCTTCCTTAGATGGGACTTAGTAAAAGAAGTTTTTGGATTTGAATATTGCTGACAAAACTCTGGCAAAGTAGGGGCCTCGCCCTGGATCGGCACTGCAGGAAGGATTGCTCTACTAAGATCTATTGACTGTTTGTGACACTGATTATATAGTAACAAGGCTGCCTGCCTTTTAGCTTCTTTACGACTTACTACACTATGATTCTCGGGTTGAGACATTAAATTGAATAAAAGATGAGGATAGGTCCAACAACAATACGTATCATATACAAGTTTGGTGGCACACGAATCTTTATGAAGTCACTGATTTTACAAAGATGTACACGAGTTTGCTTGTTGACAATTATTTACACTGTTTCTCTTTGCTACACACTTCTCAAAGTATCCTAAAAGTTTAACTAGTTTCGCAGATCGTTACCGATTGCTGCAGAAGTCTTATTGTTCTCACTGATACTGGGCTTTGCTCTTGGGTGGTCATACGGAACTACCCTCAGATAAACTACTTTCCGGTTCAACGACTTCCGAAACACTAGCGCGCAGAACTGTGCTAAGTTTTCTGGAACAAATACAGTGTGTGCGGGCCAGGCTAGCGGCGTTCGCCACCGAACACTACTTGACACTCAAGGTAGGAAAAGTGCAAGAGTTTGGCTGTGGTACAAGAAATCCACTGATACGTAGATTTTAGGAAGGATATCGCAGAGGGCACCTAATGGACATCAACCCTCTGTGACTGTTTTGTGTGGGGCTGGGGCACCTCACGGACATAAACCCCAGCGTGTATGGTAGGAGGTAGGTTTCAGGTAAGGGTAATCTGTCGGCACCTTGCGGACATCAACCAACAGATCGGTAGGGAGTGAGCGGCACCTCACGGACATAAACCGCTCAGGAAGGGGAGTGTCAAGGAGACTCGGTGGTTAGGCAGATCCTCTGATAACCGACTAGGCAGGGATGAAGTCCCCCCTTTTATACCCGAATCTTTAGGGGGTCGAGCAGAGTAGGTGGCCTCCTGAGGGGGCGGTGCTACCTGGACTTGAGCAAAGCGGGCTCTAGGCAGGGAGGCCAACTACACTGCGAGAAATGTCGCAGTGTGGATGCAAGAAAGAAAAACACAAAATCTAAATGTAACCCACGTGATACCGTAGAAAGGTTTAAACATTATATAAGTTATGCCAAAATATATCATTAAGATGCAAAAATGTTAACAATATACAAATACGTTAAATAACAAATAGGTTTACAATAGTGATGTGCGAATATTGGAAATTTCAAATATTTTTCTAATAGTAAATCTGTACTACCTGTATTCGAAAAAAGAATACCAGATTCCCAAATTTCATAGTATTCGAGCAATTTCGAATAGTGAATTCTGAACAATTTCTTAAAATTATATGAGCAGGTAATAAGGGTATTTCTACTTACAAGCATAACATAATTTAACGGATTTTCCCGTTTTCGCAGATATTTAAAGGTTAAAATTAATATATACCGGAAAGAATTTACATTCATGAACGTTTTCAACGTAAATATTTACATATTCACGTGTGGCGTCACATTCGTGGCAATAGATATACTCGCGCAGATCATTGAATACTTGGCACTCGAAGAGTAGCAATACGTGCTAACGGAACATCTCAATATACACAAGATGGTGGCAGTGGTGGTCACGTCGCTGTCCTAAGAGAGTGATCACCGCAATCGCAGCAGCGAAAGTTTGATGTCTACCTAGTTACTATGAATACGTCTATGACAAGGTGTTAAACACTGTTTGTTTACGTTTAACGCTGTGCCGTATATTTACATAAAATGTTTGCTGTGAGGAAGTTAAAAATTCTTATTTTCGTTAAGTAAAGAAGCGAAAAATATTGTGATTCCTTACCAATGTCACAAAGAGTGGGAAAACGAATTAAAATGGCCAAAACGTGGGGAAACATAATTTTCAGCTGTTTGTGTAGTCTGCAATTCGGAATTTAACGTGACGAAAGAGTGGATCTAAGGTATTCGTTGGTATGAAATTACGGCGGTTCATGCTAGAACTTTAAGCATCGATAATATTGTGACCTTGTAAACATTTTTGTAAGTACGCAAGGCCATGAACGAAGTAGTTAATATGAGTGTACTATGGTTAAACTTTTTTTTAACACTGATAGGGCTACTTTTATTTGATTATATATTTAGCCGGTTGAACATGCTCAGAATTTCTATGCAGCTATTCTACGAATGTTTCTAAATGTGAAACACACAGGAAGTTAACCCGTTATTTTACCAAAATTAGTTTGAAATATGATTTAGTTATTAACAGTACATTGTTTCCTACACACAAAGATCTAATTTTTCGTAGTAGGAATTGTAATAATTTATTACGTATTAATTTAGGTTTAAAATTTCTGTAGTTAAATTCTTCAAAAGATATTACAGAAAAGTACTTTTTTTTTATCTTTATACATATAGGGAAGAAGTAAACTAGATCAGCAATGCAGCCTTTAATAAGCACTTGTTTACAAAAACAATTTTGTGATTTCTCACAAACAAAATAAAAGAATAAAACTGAGAAAAAACAGTATATTACTGTAAGAACAGGTACAATGTAACAAAAACAAAGTTATCAAAGTAAAAGCTGCTAAATTTTTATGCTTTAATTAATAGCAAACTGCATTTCTATATCTCCTCGTAAATGCAAGATTATGCCCTGGTAAATGTATAGCCTACCAAAATTTGAAGAACCACTATTCAAAAAATATTCGAAAATTATTCGAAAAAATTAATATCGTTCGAAAATTATTTGAAATGCTAAAACCACTATTCGCACACCTCTAGTTTACAAACAATTGAAAGTGGTGGTGCATGGCCATGGTTTGTTTACAAATTACGTTTGAGCCAGCTTCTAGCAGGCACAGTAATAACAGGCTGATAATCTTGGCATTGCTAAGCATCGACCAAGGCCCAGTGCCACTCACCAGTACCCTTCCCATTAGAACACACATTTAAGGTACGACATCGACACAGGGTTCTCAAAACTACCAATGATGAAAGACAGACCTTAGCAAAACAATTTTATATAACTCACGATACCATACAAGGTCTGACAAATACGTATATACAGAATATTGTCTTCACTGAGAAAATTATGCAGATTTACGTCACAAAATTAGGCTGGAAATTACAATTCTGCTTTGGCCGACACACGCGCGCCACTTTATTCCGTTAAAAATTATAGCAGGAACTAATCCCTAGTCGTACAGGGCTCGCGGCCACGACAGCACACCCTCGACGTGTCATTAACAAAAACAATCACGAAACCAAACCTAACTGAAAATACGTGGAAAATAGAAACGCAAAACTTAATTAAACAAATGAAGAACTTACCAACGACACGGCTCCGGTGTGGCACCGCGGTCGCAAGCTAAACACAACCGCCCCCCGATCGGGCCCAGGAGAATACTACTGTCTTGCAGACTTGAGCGTCTGAGCTAGGCACGGGAGGGAGAAGTGGGAGAAGGAGGGGAGAGCGAACACGAGCGCATCCGACGGCGGCCGAGCACGGCCGAAGTCCGGGTGGGAAGTTCAAATCACTAGTCGCACAGGGCACACGCATCAACTTCCTCCATAGCAACCTCACTGCCAGTCCAAGAAATAGTATGACCAACAGATCTTCATGTATAGTGAACCGGAGTCGCCGACTCCCGGTACATGTTAATACAGGGTGGCCAAGAATAAGTGTTACAAATTGATAGGGATGGTAGATGTGCATGTTTGGAACATATTTGATTAAGGAACCCATGTCCGGAAATGCATCCTTATACCTGCAATGGTGCACCAAAGTAACAGGGGTAGGCAGGCAACCTGGCGACAACAAGCCAGTGAAAACATCTGTTGTGTTATGTACTACCCGCT